>JBAMJR010000180.1:6525000-6527500 GCA_038501785.1 Myoxocephalus aenaeus
GTTGGAGGTACTTCACTTTTCTTGAACTCGTTTCACTTTGCTTTTGTGCTTTGCCAGCGACCCTCTTTGTATTTTACGATAAGCTAATGCAGAACTGAGCAGGGTAGAGAGGCCTGTCCGGAGAGAAGCAGCCACCGTGGATAAAAGCAACACCCAAATGCTTGATTTAAAGTCAGAGTTTGTCCCTGCAGAAGCCAAAATAAAAAGGCAGCCATTCCCTTAGACACAAATACACCTACTCTTTGTGTATAAAGAGTGATGAGGAGGGAGAATAAAGGCTCACACACACTGAGAGGTGCTCAAACAGTCACAAACACAGGTCCAGAATGCCTGACATGCTTCTTTTTTAAACGCTACAATAAGACGAACATGGTGGGGAAAAAAAGACTTGGACTCCACTAGTGACCAAACTGAAATGCTGGAGAGGAGGAAAAAAAGACAACATTCAAAATGTAAAACAGCTCATCACCCCTGAGCCCCTCCCTCCCTCAGCACCCCTCTCACTTCAAAACCCGCTCTCCTCCATCCCTCCATCACCTTCATCCCTCTCTCCTCCGCTGCCGTCGGAGGAGAATGAGCCGGTCCCCTCTCGATAATAAGTTGACAGCTGTAGAAAATGGCTTCTTTCAATTTGGGTGCTCCCAATCTCATTATATTGTGATAGGAGAGAGCTGCATGACTGTTTGCCTGTTTGGAGGCTCGTACGGGAGAAGAGCCGAGGCACTCGAGGCGGAGGCTGAGAGGGAGATACTCAAAGAGAAAGTTGGGAGAAGACATTTTTAAGAAATGGGGAAAAGGGGTATGAGATGAGCAGAGGAGAGGAAAACGAGAAAGAGGAAAGTGACATCCGCCGAGGGAGAGGCAGAAATATGTGGGGGAAAGGGTTGAGAAGAGGAAGGGGAGACGGAATGAGAGAGAAGATGGACAAAGAGAGCGAGAACTCTGCAGTGACAGAGCAGGACGACCTGTGAAAAGACGTGACTCACCGATAACACTTCGTCTTTCGCTCTCTGTCATTTAAAAAGGGGGCTGACGGCCCGTTTTTCTGGACAGCCAAACCCTAAATTCAGCTGAAAATAGCCACCGGAGAAAACCTGACTCTCAACATCAATTTGTAAAATAATAATCTTCATCTCTACGAGTTGATTCAGAAATCACAGTAAAGGGGTGGCAACGGCGGAAAGAGCGTGATCAGCAAACATTTCTTTTTGTGCAATATGGACCTAAAAACTGAATCGCAATGAAACATTCCTATTCCTAAATCAGCACCCTGTTACTCCCACATGGACCTGTGAATGCTTTAAAGGCGCTCAATTCAGAATTGTGAGCAGAGGGATTTCCTCCCCACGGCTCTCAACATGGCGGCAGCTGAGCTGGAGTCTTGCAGCGAACAGTGCAAACAACGGCAACAGTGCTAACAGTGCTTCCCTGTCGGAGGGTTGGGGACATAGACGGCATATAAGAAGTTGACGTAGACATCATGACGTCACCCATCGGTTTGTGGACTGCCGTATTGTTCGGCAATTTGGACGGCGCCATCTTGGCTTTTTGCAACCAGTGAATAAAAGTTACCATATTTGGACTGCGTAGGAGTGACGTGGAGTTTACAGCTCTGGTAGCGTCAGCAACCTGTCAATCCTAGTAACCCCGCCCCAAAAGCATACTCCGCTTTATGGTCTATTTGACTCTAAATGCACCATAATTTACGGAATGAACATCATGCTGGATTGAAAAAGACCTGAAACTATCAATTGAGAACATAAACTCATGTTTACAATGTTTACTGAGGTAATACATCAAGTGAGGAGTAGAGTCATTTTCTCATAGACTTCTATACAATCTGACTTCATTTTGCAACCGGAGGAGTCGCCCCCTGCTGGTTGCCGACTAGTTGCACCTAAGCTTCTGCAACAATGTGGTTACTGCAATACGACTGAGAACTTTGTGGAAAGCTCTCACAGAGCGCCTCCTCCGAAAAATATAACTACATGCCAGGCGCCGCAGATCACCTCGCATCCTGTTACAACAACAACATTGTTCATTCTAGGCACAGGAGTTCCCCCTTATCATCCAACTCTTCCTTGATGTTTTTTTTCCAGCCATTGAGTTGTGTTGGTCCAAACTTATATGGCACTATTGAATCACGTCAGTCAAATACATCAAAACCCATCTGAGAAAAGATTTGAAAAACGCAGGTCCAAATCAAAAAGGAGTTACATACGCGCAATCCAGGCCTATAGGCGCACAGCCGAAAGAGGATAAATCATGCATAACATGTTTGTAGTATATCAACAAAGCAAGGAGAACCTTGGATGGCATCACACGCCCAGGGAGAGTGACTTTCTCTGCTCAGGACAACAACATTACTCCACTATATCTTTACATTGCAAATAGTTTGCTGCTGTATTGATGCTCTGGATGTGAATTATAGCACCTTGTAAAAAACGCTAACGATTAAATAAATACCGCTCCACGTTCATTTTTACTCTGATGGGCGACA
>JBAMJR010000180.1:6532500-6577500 GCA_038501785.1 Myoxocephalus aenaeus
ATTTTCACCGTTTCTGACACCTGTGCCTTCGCCATCGTTGGCGTAAAGTCACATTCCTGCCGTTGGTTTAATTTTATTGTGACCAACATATCACTCTGTGACGCCGCACACTCAAAGATTGTATGAACAGTGGACTATAAACACGTTCTGCCAGTAGATAGTTCAAATCCACAGTAAATCTCTCTCAGGGAAGTCTTATGAGTGAGATATCCAAGAAGATTTAAAAGGATCTGACAAAATGCAGAAAGAATTTCCTTCAGTACGTTTTGCTGAATATTAGATTACTGACATGCTTTGATTCACAATGTAAGGAGCCGTGGTGGAGGGTGGGGGTGAGTTGGGTGGGGGTTGAGGGTAAGCGACTTGGAGGGCTCAGATGGTTTGAGGCCGAAAAGCAGGGAAATGTAAAAGAGAGAGAGAGAGAGAGAGAGAGAGTGAGACAGAGAGGAAATGGCTGAACAAAAGGGAGATGGCGAAAAAAAAAAGAGTGATGGATGGAGAAAGTGATGAAGAAGGAGGGAGGGGACGCGTGGAAGACGGGGCAGCAGGGGTGATAGGAGGACAGGGAGGAAATAAGAGGGTGGGGGGGAGAGAGGGAGAGAGAAGCAGAGGAGAAGGAGAGAAGGAGAGATTAAACAAGTCTCTAATCCAGCAGAGAGAGAGAGGGAGAGAGAGAGAGAGAGAGAGAGAGAGAGAGAGAGAGAGCTGGTGGGGAAATGCCCAGTAGATTGGCGCTGCTCTCCTCCACTGATTTGCCGTCGCACACAGATGAACCCTCCACTGTACTTCCACACACATCACTGCAGGCTCACTCCACTCACACTCGAGTGACGCTTGTGAATGCATCCTGCAGAATTTACATCCCACTGAATTGATTAAAATTCATCGCAGAGATTCACCCAAAGTTACAGAGACACAACGGGCATCGTCCCCGGCTGTATGGAGTCGATATTAAAACCACATTTGTGCGATTTGTTTCCCCCATTTTGCTATAATAGGCCCCTTTGATTTGTTAGCCTTCCAGTAGCCAGTTTGTTGGTAGACATGCTAATTACCGGGCCTTGTTTAAAAGCCGATCGCAGTGTGTGTGGCAACCGGAACGTAGTTAAACCCACACTGCGTAACAATGGCATTTATACAGTTGGTGAGGTGTTAAAGAAAGCGTTGATTGCTGTGGCCTCGTGTGATAAATACACGCGGCTTTATTATTGCACATGGAGTCAGACGCTGGAGGAGAACAGTGTGCCAGCATCCCCGCAGGTCTGCATCTGGCTCACAACTTTTATGCTTCCTTCCATGTCTCCCTTTTTTGTCAAAACTGAAGAACTTAAAATCAAAAGCAAGACCACCGGTGAAAAGTATAGACAACCGTTATAGTTACTGGCCCCCAGGCTCTTTTATTTTTAGATGATTTACTTAATATGCTTTCACTCTTTCCCTATATCATGTTTTATGTCCTGCCACCACAAGCTCCCTTCCCTCTCTGCCCTGGTACATATCTTTATATATATATACAATTGACAGATTTGCATTGCATGTATGTATATATATATATATATATATATATATATATATATATATATATATATATATATATATATTCCATGCAAATCTGTCAATTTAATCCCCTTGACACAGTGTCAGAGAGGGCCTCTGGGACTAATCTGGCCACCCTTTGGCTCTGCTCGGATGAGCTTCCCTTAGAGGAGAGGAGAAGAAGCTCTGAGCTAAAAAAGGTCCCACACGACAGCCTCCATTCACCTGTCCCCTCCTGTCCCGTCACCACAGAGCATCACTGGATACCAGTTTATTAGAGCGTTGTTAAATCTCCAAATTATTCATCTCAAATCTTTTCTGACGCCATCATTGAGATATGTGCAATGCATTTGCCCCCCCCCCCCCCCCCAAAAAAAAAACACTCAAATACCATCACAGTACAATCACGGCAGCACACAGTTGCCCAATCAGTCCCATTCCGGTTCCCTCTCTGCTGTGAAGTGCTGTTCAGAGCATGGCACGTACAGGGCAGTCGTTCGTGGAATTGCACGAAATGTCGCCTGTGTCTGCATCACAGACAGACAGACAGACAGACAGACAGACAGACAGACAGACAGACAGACAGACAGACAGGTCTGTATCCATATCCCTGCTCAGGTGAAACCTGTGCAGCATCCGACGTCCGCCTCTGTTTTTTTTTTACACACATGTCTATGACTTTTCTTTGTTTCAAACTGCCTATGGATCTGCTGTGTGCTCACTCCTCGTCTCTGTGTGTATATTGGAGCTATTGTGGTGTGCATTTTGGGATTTTTTTTTGTTTCCCTGTAAGTACCCGCTGACAGACGCACATCAGCCACCTTTTTGGCCGGGAGCCCAGGCGGGCAGCAGGCGTCTGCATTCCTCTGAAACCAGTCTCAGAAAAACAACACACACACACACAAAAGACCCCCCCCCTTCCAAAAAACTGCACAAAGGGGATTATTAGGGGAGAAACTTCACGGGAAATCCACCCGTTTAAAGACCCATTAGTTGAATGCAATGCCCGTTAAGATGCACGTTGAGTGTACAAACGCCGGACTGCAATTCAGATTTTATTATCGGTTTCATTATAGGAGCTGAAGATGAAAGCAAGTTTTGGAGTTAAAGCCGTGCACCAGCGTATTTTACCTCGGATTATATATTTCAGAGAGGTCCAGCATGTAGAGGTAACGCTGCAGCCCCAAAGAAAAACCCATGCAGTGAGCTTCATCCTGCCTACCTGTTTACCCCCTCTGTGTGTGTGTGTGTACCCCCACAACAAAATGTGCTCACAGGTACGGTAAAGCCAATCTAAGCTCCCATGCCTCCCGGCCAGCCTGCCACTCCAGCCCCGGCTTTGACCGTGATCTTGGCTGGCCACAGAGGCAAGGGACACACCGGGTCACCCAAAAATCTACCTCCGGCATTCCTCCATATCCCTGCACACACGCTGCTGTTGGCTCAAGTGATTATATGAACTGCATCGGCGCGCACAATAATCCCCTCGTGCCAAAAACACAGAACCCCCCACCCCCCCACCACTCACACACACACACACACACACACACACACACACACACACACACACACACACACACACACACACACACACACACACTCTCACACACACACACACACACCCTCGTCAACTTTTCTTTAAGGCTGATTCGCGTCCGCTGACATTATCTCCATCTCCGCCGTATGCATTGCATGTGCAGATGTGTTGGTAATCGTGCTGAGAAATATCTGTGAATGCAAAGGCTCTTTGACTTGCACTGACAGCATGCACAAATACAGAAGAAGCGCAAACGCTCAGGAAACGTGTACTTACGATTTGAGGGGGTTCTGCACCGCTGTGGCCATTTTGATATAGTATGATAGAATGCAACACTGCAGAGCCCGGTATTGTACATGTAATGTAGCTGCTATTCCAATTTCATTCATTCTCTGGGGCTGCGGCTGGAGCGAGCAGCCAATGGGAGGCGGGAGCGCCCCGTGACAGCTTTGGGGAAGTGTAGTTTTCTACGCATGTCAACATGAAACACGCTGAAGGGAAGAGCACTACAAGTACCAGCGGGGATGGCGATTTAAGTGGACCGCGGTCCCGCCTCGGACTTGTAAGAGCAATGCCATCCTCCAGTTCTGGATTGATTTAAATAAATAACTAAAAAATATGTATAATGTGTCAGGGGTTTGGTTGCAGGACTGTCTGTCAGTCTGAGGATGCCAGCTTCTCTTATGCATTGTCTCCTTGTCTGGATGATGATGATGATGATGATGATGAGGAGGAGGAGGATGATGGGCGGCTGCTGGCCAGTCCCAAAATTACACCACATCATGTAAGTGGCAACTTGATGGGAAGCCTAAATTGTATACTGAATGAAGATAAAATAATATTCTGAAATTATTTAGAGCTATGTTTTCTCCTTTTTTCTTATATTTACTTTAGTGAAGTATTGGCCAAGTACACCTGTGAGATTATTATAGGGAACAACTATCAAATCATACATATTCAGCAAAGCATTAGCCTAATTTCCCCAAGACATACAATCCACACAGGTGGTCAGTTTAATTAAAGAAAATATAGGCCTATCATATACAATTATAGGCTATTACCCTTTAATTACAAGTTTATGCTAACTATTTTAAGGCATATTAAGAGACACTGTCTACATAACCTTACAATAGTGTTTGCATGTTGATAGACTATAGTTAATCTTATATTATCAGTGCTAGGTAGCCCTGCACTGAGCAGCTTTAATTATTCATTAATCAGAGGCGATGGGTTGAGGGTATAGGCCTATAATTGATTCTTTCAGACATTTGTCTCTCGTGGATGAGCTCGGATAAAACACTGGGACCCTCTTCAATCTCCTTGTCCCTCCATCCTTTATTCCTTAATTCCTTCTTTGAATTCATTCCCAACATGCTTCCCCTCCCTGCTTGGAAGGAAGGGAAGGAGGAAGGAAGGACGCAAGGAAGGAAGGGAGCAAGGAAGGAAGGACTGGAGCTTAGCCAGGACTGTTTGAGCAGCAATGCTGGAATTTCGTTCTCCATGTCCTGTTCGCAGCAGTGGCGCCTCTCTGAAGCCATCCAGTGACATGTGATATTTATAGATCTGTGCTAACAAATATTTAATGAACATTAGCAAGCAGCTCCAACATGGCACCACTGCTCCAATAAAAAACACTTTCAGCCAGTTAAATAGAAACTTTGATTCAGTATTGCTGTAATTATGAGTTAGTTGCTTTTTTAAATAACTAGTTTTTTGTCATCTTTATGTAGATTAGCGAAACAAACATATGCACTTGAATTGTATTTGGTTTGAATGAATGATCTCAACTTGAACTATCTTCTACATAACACTCATATAATTGATGGGTCTGTGAAGTCATCATTTCATCTAATTTCATGCTATTTTTATCCTCTAATATCGGAAGTTTGTTGAATTGCAGGTCCTGTGTCGTTCCCCAGGTTGTCCACAAGGTGGTGCTGGTGCACCAGGCAAGACGCTGACCGAACCTACGCACGAATGCGTCCTACGTCACCGGCCCGCGCGCGCCTTGGCTCCTCCCTCCAGCCAGCACACGCGCTGTTGTTGTGATTGACGGACAGGAGAGCGAGAGAGCGAGAGGAATCATGTTGAACTTTCGTATCGAAAACGTTTTAAGAAATTAAACCCGGCGATGTCCGAAATACTCATGAAAGAAATGGAGAGTATCTCGATCGGTCCGACGAAGGCCGAAGAGACTCCGGACGCTGGGCGGAGCTTCCTGCTGGTGGACGAACAAGAAAACCTCCAGGTAAAAGTTAGCTAGCAAGTTAGCTAGCGAGCTAAGGAACAACAACACATTCTGACGAAGGCCATGAACCGACGCTGACAGTCACACTGCTGATAAATGAGGTGTATTAGCGTGATAATGCTTCAACTGACAGATGATGACGTCACTATGTGTAGCTTCACCCGTCGTGTTTTGCTCGTAGCTTAGTTGTGTTTTCGTTTACAAGGGCCCACGATGCCCGAGAGAAATGAAACTCCAGCCGAGGGAGGGAGCAGCAAATGGGGTTTTCTCATTGGGGGGGGTGGAAGTCCCGGATGAGTCACGGATGAGTCACGTGACCCAGCTGACACGCAGGGAGGCACCTTGTTGTGTGTTTATTGTTGCAGAAGTGCAAAGTGCAGCCGATAATGAGGGTAAATTGTGCATACTTATCAAAATAGTCTGGGATCTATGCACGGGCAGTTCGGGCCTGAAGGGCCGGCAGAACACTGCTCATGAATACAGCCTTAATTTTTAATATTTCTGTCTGGACTGGATGTAAATAGTCTCATATATTAGTCACCCGAGACTGAATTGTTCCTACAAATTCAATACGGTTTTCCACCTCGATTCAATGAGGTCACAAAGGGTGCTGATTACATCACATTTGAGACAGCACCAGCGATCATCAGATGTCCCCCTGCACATTTCTTCTCCCTCCCCAAGGTCCGCGACGAGTCCGACTTCGTGGACCGACTCGGCTGCGGGGACGTGACGGGAGTCAAGGTCCTCTCCATCTTCGGCAACACGGGCGACGGCAAGTCCCACACCCTCAACCACATCCTGTTCGGCGGCGACACCGTGTTCTACACCTCCAAGTCGCCCAGCTCCTGCACGGTGGGCGTGTGGGCCGCGTACGACCCGGCCCTCGGCCTGGTGTCGCTGGATACGGAGGGCCTGCTGGGCGCCGCGGCCAATCAGAACCAGAGGATGCGGCTGCTGCTAAAGGTACCTATTCGGGGTCGAGTTGACTGAATAAAACGGATGTATTTACACAAATTAGTACATTTAGAATAATAGTTTTGTCGTCAAAACACACAGCTGTGGTGAAGCTACTTGTCTCTATATTCATCTACTCCCTCCTCTTCCAGATCTTGGCCGTGTCTGATATCGTCGTCTATCGTACGCGGGCCGAGCGCCTCCACAACGACATGTTCCAGTTCCTGAGCAACGCCTCGGGGGCCTACCTGAAGCACTTCACCCCGGAGCTCCGGGCCCTCTCCAGCCGCTGCGGCCTGGACGTGCCTCTCTCTACTCTCGGGCCGGCCGTCATCGTCTTCCAGGAAACGACGCACACCCAGTTACTCGGTCACGGTAAGGGGGGTGAATATACTGGAAACACATCTCAGTTTTTCCAAGCTGGATTATTTTCCCCCTTTTACAGTTTTATGGGTTTTGATCTCACCTTTTTCTTTTCCGTTGTAGATTCTAAGGGCCAAGCCGACACGCTGCTCCAGAAGCGGTTCCACGACCTGGACTTGGGGACGGAGGCCTTCAGCTCGGTGCAGTACGTCGGCACCCAGACCATCACGCCCCCGACCGACTACGGCCGGCTGCTGGAGGCCGTCCGGCAGCAAGTGAAGAACACTCACACGCGCTCGCCCCGCCAGCCCGGGTTCGTGTTCCACGCACTGGAGGTGAGCGGTGGACCAGCAAGTAGAGCTTTAGAGACATTTGAACCGAGACAAAGGCAGTTTTGTGTCCACATTACTGCTCTCCCATAAATCTCCGCCATCCTCTTTTTTTATTTATTCCCTAGGCACTAAGTGAGCGTTTCTGTGGAGAACTGTCAGACGATAAGATGACCCCTCACTCCTTCTTCCCAGACGAGTATTTCACCTGCTCTGCTGTCTGCCTCAGCTGCAAGTAAGTCGTGGCAAACGTTTCTTTTTTGTCCTCAGTTTTTCTTTTTTTTGTTGGACCTGAAATTCTACCGGGACCCAAAATCTGGGAACACTTTGACTGAAGCGCTGGTCAAAAAATTAATAAATCATCATTTCAGAATAATTTATTTATTGGCCAAGTACGTTGTACATACAAGGAATTTGACTTGGTAAAAGGTCCATAACAATAAAGATAGACATAGAATAAAACCCCCAAAATATATAATAAAAACAATAAACATAGTGCAATAATAGATACATATGGCAAACAGATAACAGTACGTTAGAACAAGTATAATTCAGCATCATTCAGCCACTCTTCTGTTCTTATTTATATATATTTTGCTCCCAAATCCCTTTTCTGTACCTTCTAAAGATAAACCAAAAATATATAATATTGTTTGGAATGAAAATAATCCCTGGGTCGTGTGATTCATGTGGATATCCAAAAATATCAGGGAGGACTTTATCACTCGTTTAGTTATATTTCTGGGCTGCAGATCTCAGAGTTCACAATGCTAGATGCTTTCTGAGAGACCCACAGCCTCGCCGAAATTTAATTTCAACTGGCCTGGAGTCAGTGCAAACCATCAAAAACTGTAATCCATCAAATGTTATCTGTCGTGGTTATTTTCATTAAAAAAAACACACAATTAAAACGATTAGGAAATCAAATATAAAGCTTATAAACAGGTCATAAATCGCTCTCTTTTATCAATTTTATATTGCTGTGAAAACGTATGTATTGATTAAAGTTTCTTGCCAAAAACTATATCTTACAAGACTACATTTGAACATTATATTTGCAGAATGCACATTTTTCCCTGAACGAAGCGTTAAAGTATCATCGTGTAATTCAATAGAACTTCGGTTAACGTTTGCCGCCAACGTTAACGAGCTCTCCTCCTGCAGATTTCAATATTAATGAAAGTATTTTCCACTCATTTATGGAGGAACAGCTGCAGCTTCTCGTGGTCATCTGTACGTTGTGTCTGCTGAAAAGATGCAAAGGATCAGTCTCCAGTTTAACAGCCTTTTTCCCCTTTAGAATTGTACTGTGGAGACGTAGTAGATGTATTTTTATTCAGTCTTAAATCCTGTCTGGTGCAGATCTCTAATTTCTAAATGTCTTTTCTAAACATCGTCTTTTTCCTTGAGTTGGGGAACAATCCTTCCTCTTCAATACCGGCACGCGGCAGTTAAAAGCTTTTATAGCCAGATGGAAACATAAACAGCAACACAAACAGAAGTCTCTCTGTTGCCTCTGGCTGAATAACAGATTTTGATTTCATTCTCTTAAAGCAGAAATCTGTTGTTGTTCCTCTGGATGTCTCCCCAATGGGACACATAAAACTTGATGTCTTTTCCATATTTTTGGGGAAAAAGGAGAAATGGAAGTCCCCTTCTCTTTGTGCTTCTTCTTGATGGAGAGCCGAGAGTGGGAGAAATCTGAAAGCAGCCGGCCCCTGGATTAATGGACTGTCTGACTTTTTACACAAAATAAAATCCTGTCCGCTTCACCGACTCTGACGTCTGTCCTGTCGGTCTGACGGGTTTGGTTTTCTGTCTCGTCTCCAGCATTCGCTGTAAAAACGGAATGAACCATCTGAGAGACCGGGTGCCCCACGTGGCAGATGGACTGTGCCAGTATGTACACCAGTACAACAACAAGGTGCTCATCTGTAAGGTAAGTCTCCTCACACCAGTGTCACCAGCTACTGTAGTTTAACTGGGTCCCATGTGGCTTCTGCTGTTCATCTCACAAGCAAATACCACATATCTTCTATATTGTTATCTGTGTTTTTATGTCTCGTGTCCCCAGAGGTGCTATGAAGGAGGCAGAGAGGTGATTGTTTTGCCCAAGACGTCCGCTTCCACTGACAACCCATGGTTTGGACTGGCCAAGTATGCCTGGTCAGGGTACGTACATACACACACACACACACACACACACCTTTTCACTGCCTTTCATCCGATCATCATGCACGTTGTCTCCCCTCCTCCCTCTCAGCTTTGTGCTGGAGTGTGCTAGCTGTGGTGTGATCTACCGCAGCAGACAGTACTGGGTGGGGAACCAGGACCCTGAGAGCGGCGTGGTGCGATCTGAGGTCAAACATGTCTGGGAAGGGGTGAGTACTCCACCTCCTCCTCCTCCTCTTCTTCTTCTTCCGGTTTATAATTTCACTGCAAAAATCACTGAACACTGAGGTCATTGTTTCGGCATCTGGTGGATGAGATTGTTCAGAGTTATCTGGCACCCAATGTTCCTCGAGGCCAGACCAGATAGTTTAGAGACTGAGAATACAAGACAATCTATTTTTATCATTACATTTTCCATTTATGCAACATAAAAATGAGCTTCACCTAACAGAGTGAGACCCTGCAAGTGATGCCGCTTCTGAAGGGAATAATGACCCACCTGTCATCCCTCGCTCCCTTCTTGTTAACTATAAAAACCTTCTCCTTTTTAATTGTCTGCATTTTGTTCATCCCTTCTTTCTTCTTTCAGTCGGACACCTTTCTGACCAACCACCAGAACGCGGCCCAGAGGGTCCTGGATGGGATGAACTACGTGATCCAGTCCGTGTCGGAGTACAGCACGGGGCCCACCAAGGCCGTCGCCGCCTGGGTCACCGACCAGGTGGCTCCGCCGTACTGGAGACCCAACACAGAGATCACCGTGAGTCTGACCTTCGGTTATAAAACACTTTTAACACACGGTTTTGACATTGTTGAACAAATGTTTCAAATGTTTCCCCCTCCCTGTGCCCCCTCAGGCCTGTCACGGCTGCCGGAAAGTGTTCGAGGAGGCGGAGAGGAAGCACCATTGCCGGTCGTGTGGCGAGGGCTTCTGCCACCCGTGCTCCGGCCACAGGATGCCGGTGCCCGAGAGAGGCTGGGGCAGCGGCCCCGTCAGGGTGTGCAAGGCCTGCTACCAACAGGGGGGCCCGGCAGCCACCAACAGCCAGGGTAAACACACCTCCGACTCCAAGTCCTTTTAGTGAAGCGAGAAATAGTGATAGATCTTTTTGTTTAATGCAAAACCGGGTTAATGATGATGAATAGGCGTCTAATTTGCAAGCATCTTATTCCTTTCTGTTGTAATTTCAAAACTACACTTAGATTTCCATTTAAATAAAATCACAGAGGCGTTAATCTCTGATTTTGTGTAATTTAAATGCGGATTGTGTCTGTGATAGCTGCTCACATATAAACAGTGTTATTGCTGCTTTTGTGTACTGTCACACATCTGTGTCTTTCTCTCACACGCCTCTTTTCTTCAGTGTCTAAGGTGGAGCCTCGTGGGCTGATAGCCCGCAGAGTGACCGAGGTGGCCCAGTCCACGCTGGACATGGTCACCACAGCGGTGGACTACCCTCTCTGTGAGCGCAGCGCCGTCTCATCTCCACACACTCGCACACTGGTTGCACATTTATCTCCGGGTGACGAAGTTATATATATATTTACCGTTCCGTCCCACTATCCTCCAGGTTTCATGAAAGACGTGGCTCGGCCGGACTACTGGGTGCCCGACCAGGACATCGCCCAGTGCCACCAGTGCTCCAAGACCTTCACTCCGGCGATGTCCAAGCACCACTGCAGGGCCTGTGGACAGGGCGTGTGCGGCCCGTGCTCCACCCACGTCAAGCCCGTGCCCTCCCGAGGCTGGGACCACCCGGTCAGGGTGTGTGACGGCTGCAACGCCCGCAAGGACAGTCTGTGAGCTTTTTTAAAAACAAACGGGGAGAACCGATCCACGCAAAAGACTATGTGAATCCCGGCGACGACGAGGATCCATCATGAAAAGACGGGCTGTTCTAAAGCTTAAAAAAAGGACCCCACCCGGGTACCCGGTCTGGTTTTTATCAGCTGACTTAGGATCAGCTTTCCCATCTTTTTTTGCCTTCCTTGACCAACTGAGTCTGCAGCGGTTACGAGGTCAAACTCAACACAGGTCACCTTCTGACTGGGACGAATGGGGATTTTGACTCCGTTCTTAATTCTCGTCGTAACAGCAGAGCTTTTACTCTCGACTGTCGTCTTCCTTCCTCGCAGCACGCGAACAATTTTCCATTTGAAACCAGTTTGTTTGCTGAAAATAAAAGATGATGCTCTGGGGATAAGGGGGGAGATTTTAAAGTCGAGCATCGCGGTTGCAAAGCCCTCGAAGGAAAGAAGTAGAGCGCGTGTGATGGGATCTTTTCCATCTCTTAAGTGTGACTCTTCTGGACATCTTTGTGTGACTATGGACAGAAGGAGATCTACAGCAGAGCGTGCCTTCATGGGAATCTCCATTCCCATTTCTATAGCTCCTAAAGTTCGTTTTAGGGGATTCTTTCTCGCACGCGAGGAGCAGTGAGATGAAATGTGCCTGATTGCGGAGCAGCGTGATCTACAGCCTCGCTCTTTTAACTCTTACAGTGGTGTCAATGTGGGGAGGTGGATAGGAAGAGAGAACCTTTAGCACAACACATTATAAACATTCCACTGTCTGGGAATACCTGTGTACGGATGTAGAGTGACTATGAGGTTATTGTAAAAATATAAAATAGGCACTCTGCTGAGCTACTGATGCTTCTCTTGAAAGCTCTCTTAATATATTGAATGCACCTGCACTAGACTGGAAAATGTAGTTGTTTACATTTTTGAGCATAAAAATCACTGCAATGTTTATGGAAACAAAAGAAGTTTCTCTGTTTAACCTACTGGATCAATGTATGCAATTAATCTGTCTAGAAATAATCAATTCAAATTTTAGAGATGTTTTCCAGAAATGTGTGGAAATCGAGCATCTTGATTTTTCTTTTCTTTCTTAAATCAGGCTTCTTCAAATAAAGAAAAACAAAGGAAGACTTTGTGTCTCTACGAATGTATTCCGTCACTCACTTCCTTTCTCCTCCTTTTCCTCCTCTCTTTCATTGCTGCATAATTGATCACGCTCTAACAGCTTAAATGGTTTACTCATTGTAGCAAAAGTAACTAGATGACGTGGCAATAAAAAAGAAGAATGCTTGTCCATCAAATAATTATTAATCTTCTAAATATGTGAGAATGATCTGAAGAAACCTGCAGATAAATGTTTGTGATTTTTATCCACAGACTTGCTCTTCAGTTTCAGTAATAGAAATTACATTTATATATATTTTTTGTATTAAGACACTTCTGACATGTTTGTTTATATATATATATATATATATATATATATATATATATATATATATATAATCATAAGCAGTAATACCTCTGATTTCCTTTTCTTTAAAGTTATTAAAGTCAGGGAGATATTTAGCTAATTCTATGCAGAATTTGGTGCTACTTTACTGTAATATTTTTTTATTTTATTATATGTTCCAGTATCCAGCATAAAACCCACTGAGAGAAGATGTTTATGAACATCTAGTGTTTCCATATAAAAAGCTTACTTTTGGAAACGAGTCTGGATCAATATGGTTGAACAGCTCCCTCTCTTTCTTTTTTTTTTACATTTGCATGAGCAGTTTTTGTCATCACAATATTGGAATAAAAATTGAGTAACATATATGTTTTCTATACATTTTACTGGCCCTTCGTACCGTCTCAGTCCGGCTCCACGTGACCCTGAACGCATCGAACACGCAACATGAGCTTAAGTTGGAGCCGAGGTCGGTGACGCTGGTGGTGTGTGAGCGTTTGTCTTTAACCATCAACTTGTGTTTACTCCCCAAAGAACTTTGAAATAACCACTTCCATCTTGTGTTTATTTGTTGATCATCTCAATCCATGAAGTCATTCTCCTCTCTCAATGTCTTGGTCCCTTCTAGAGAGTGATGCAGAGCCTCAGACTTCCACCTGTTTATTGTTTACTCTCCTTTTCCTGTTTTTCTTTGTGTATTTGTTCTCCCCCAGGAGACGTGAGATTGGCCTCTAGCTGGTTTACCCGGAGAACCACCAGGGAAGCTGCTATTTCCAGTATAGCAGGTGGCTGCTACCTACAGGTGTGTTTTCTTCACCTCCCTCTCCCTCTCTCTCTCTCTCTCTCTCCCTCCCAACACGTCTGGTTCAAGGTCATCTGCAGTTCACGGTCCCTGATGTCCAGCGCTGTAATGGATAGCTGACTCATTTCCATGAAGCGGTGTTCATTTCCTCCACAAACTAATTACGCCGGGCTAAACAGACGTACGCCTCACAGATCGTACACAGAATGTCAATGTGGAGACAGCAGGCTCTCTGTGTATAGACTGTTGATGCTAGTTTTGAATGATATAGCACAACCTTTTAAATTATTGACATATCATAAAGAGGTGATGTAAAAATATAACACTTTATTGGTGGTTGGATTTGAGGCGACGATCAGCTGGAGATCTTGAGTGTTCTTTTTATGCCCTGCTGCAACACAGCTATATATATATATATATATCACCATAATACAAAAGACAACAACATTTTGAAAATTAAATCTCCATTTCGTTCCATTATCCGAACCGTGTAACATCCCTGTTGTGATTTAATAAAAGTAATATAAATCTAATGGATGTTTGTATTTTTGGGAGCTTCTTTTGTAATTTTTTATGAATGATATATTTGTGGAGAAAATCGGGACAATAGAAAGGGATTTCTAGTGTATTTGACATAATAGAGAAGAACTGAGAATCACGCTATTTATTACATCAACTTCAGCAAATATGCCAAGTAGCTTTAAGTGCTAAAGTTAGCACCAACAAAACACAGACGTTATTTAAAATCATATATCAATATATTTGGTCAAGTTGCAGTTGAAGCAGATGAGTTTGCGACGCAAGATGTGTCGAGTTTCTGCTGCCCTGAGCACAGTTTGCTGCAGTGATAATAATAATAATAATGAACTTTCTTTACGCAGCACTTGTCTTAACAAGCTTACAAAGCAGATAAAACCTAAACGACAAAAGAATAAAATGCAAACAGTCTGAAGGCTCCAACAGCAGCAGCATGAAGAGCCAAAGGGCTGATTCCTCTGCTCCTCATTGCTGTGAACAAGGAACCTGAGAACAAACACTCAGATCAACGTGCTGAGAAGTCAGGTTCTTCTTGACATCCTGAGGTGAAAAGGATCAAAACTCAGCTCGGTTCCCACAAAAGCTTTGAAACGCGTTATGAACAATACTGGAAGAGCTCTTTCATGCAGATTGATTTGTTTATTTTTATATCTGTAATGTGCAGAAGAAATCTGTCATGCTGGAAGGTTGTGTTTGGTCTTTCCAGTGTGTGTGTGTGTGTGTGTGTGTGTGTGTGTGTGTGTGTGTGTGTGTGTGTGTGATTACATTACTACTTGACGACATACTGACATATTTTACTTTTATCATGACAAACTATGACAATGTTGTGACTTTTTACAAGACATAAAGGATAATACAGTATATATTTGTATTACATATCATACTGTGGTATCGATAATTGCATACCCAAACTAAAAAGGGTGTATCTCTGCAACCACTAGGGCTATTTGAATAATTTTGATGTTATAATAAAAAGTACACATGTGAGATTATGTTCAGACGTGTAAATATCAGTTTATATGTTACTGGTTAAGAATAAATGAAGATGACACCCAACAAAAATTAAAAGGTTTCAGGTCCGCCTAGAAGAAAATCACTTTCAGGATGATTATTTCTTTGGAATGATGCAGCTGTAAGATCTAACTCTAACCCAAATCATAGCTCAATATGTGAACATTCTCTAACCCAAATCATAGCACAATATGTGAACATTCTCTAACCCAAATCATAGAACAATATGTGAACATTCTCTAACCCAAATCATAGCACAATATGTGAACATTCTCTAACCCAAATCATAGAACAATATGTGAACATTCTCTCTGCAAAGGTTGACTTTGATAAAGTGAAGCGAAACAAACTTAGAGAGGGTTTTAGTTTTGAAGATTCAGGCGAGGTCTCATTGGGGCCCATCGGGGCCCATTTGAATGCTATTTGAATTTGCTCATGTACCAAACCATATATTTGGTGTTCAATATTGGTTTGGTTAAGAGTTAAGAAGTCGTAAAGAAAGCAAGCGAACTGGGCAGCGGCCATTTCATAATAACACTTTGCCTGTTAATTCTATTGGTTTGGGACTTTTGACGGGGTTTTGCAAAAAAAAAAAGCATAAATCTGAGAGCAGATGTTTTACGAGCACACACAAAGCAGCCTGAGTGTGAGGAGAAGGGGCTGAAGCAGGAAATCTGTGCAAGCAATAGCACATCTGAGTGCAAGCATATCCAGTTCGGTCAGAAATCCAAACGCAAGCAGCGACGGGTTGAGCGCGAGGAAAAGGGTTTTGAGGAAAAGGGTTTTGAGGAAAAGGGTTTTGAGTGAAGGCGTGAAACAAATGAGTCACGCTTTCAAATTGAAAGACCGCGCTCTTTGATTAAATACAATGCAAGGAGCGATTTGCAAATGCGTGTGGAGATTCAGATACAGATAGTTATATTACATATTTGCGTGGCAAAATTGTATTACCACACAAAGTATCAAACTTGTATGATACAAAGTATTAATATTGCAAATAAATAAAGTTTGGATTTAGAAAATGACCAAAGAGTCTTGTGAACCGCGGATGAATCACACAGTTCAAACATCACGGTGGGAGTCGGTCGCTACCGGCCGAGATTCAGTAAAAAGAAATATGCGACATGGAGATCGGCCTCAATGTTTTCTAGTCGCCGATCCCCCATAATGCGACATCCGTGTTGAAAACGGCGGGAGGAGAGCTAGCTAGCGTTAGCAACAATTAGCTAACAGCTGTGAGGTTCCTTTTAGTTACATTGTGGTGCGTTAAAGCTCCATCCGGTATTAGACAAAGGTAAATTATACATCGTTGTCATGATGTGTTCAAATGTAATCTTGTAAAAATGTAGTTTCGGTGAGAAACTTGAATCAATACAGTTGTTTTTTTAGGAGATGTTTTCACAGCATGGTAAAATACATTTTAGAGAAGGAATTATGTCGTTAAAACCGCTAACAAACCGTTTGAATTGGGTGTTTTTTATATAAAAGACAACTAAAGATGACTTATTAGCTATAGGCCAGTTAGAAATAGTCTGGTTAATAATTGTAAATACTATGAAGCCGTGATATTTCCTCTGAGAATAACTGTGATATCAAAATGTCATATCGTGGCAAATACAAATTTAACTTTTTTTGGTAACAATTGCCTTTTCAGTCCACTAGAGGGTGCCGAGTGAAGTCAACGTGATTGGACTGCAGACTGCATTACAGTTCAGTGTGTCAGGTGCACATGCAACATTAATGATAAGCTTTCATGACAGTGCTGGTCGGTCTGTCTGCTCGGCTTACAAAACCATGCTGCAATAAAAATGACTGAAGTGAGATGAACAGAGTGAAAACCTTATCTTATACATTAATATAAATAAATGTTTCTGCAAAACTCAACATATCGCAAAATTGTGCAGATCTTCCGGAAAAAATAATTAAAAAAATCATATTGTGACTCCCCCGGGACTGAAAGAGTCTCCATCAGTGTGAAACAGTGTTTGTCACGCAATATTACGCCTTAAGTCACTTTTGTATAAGAGCCATTTAGTGATCTTTAAAGGTTACTCGTCCACTCAAGTCTTCAGACATGGGCAATTAAACAACGACCTCAAAAGAATTGAAGAGTCTTTTCTTGGGCAAATCCTGTGGTCCAACATGAGATATGGTGTATGCTCCATGTTGTGATGTCCTGTTTCTACACAGGGGGGCGCTAGATGAGCAGAAATAAGGCAGCGGCGCCATAGTAAATTATACATCAGACCACCGACTGTGCACTGTCCTGGGTGAGTCCCAGCAGGGGGTCTTACCATAAAGCTGTCCTATTTGGAAGTCAGAACATTTGCATTCTCTCTGCAACTAAGTTATTCATGTTTCAAGAATCCTCTCCTCGTGAGCAGAGCTGATTCGACAAAGATGCTGCAGAGAAAAAGCATTAAACTGTTGTAATCCACGGGGGGCTTACGTGAGTCGCATGTAAAGTCTGTATATGATTACATACGTGTGTTTCCAGTCATAATGCATAGGGGAGCTTTATATGATTACAGAAGTAATAACAGTTGCATCATTACAGGTTAATCAGTGCAGTATCACGGTAATAGAGATGTCATTAGAACGACGTGCATATTAGATATGACAAACGGTGAGTGAGGTTGTGTCTGAGCACTCAATTGACCTGTCATCTCCGTCCTCTTTAGGCCCGTGAGGACCGCAGAGCGGCCCCCGGTCCTCGCTGACACCCGGCGCTGATGAGTGACAGCTGCTGGCAGGGGGCGGTGGAGGCTGGCACTGTGTGTGTGTGTGTGTGTGTGTGTGTGTGTGTGTGTGTGTGTGTGTGTGTGTGTGTGTGGACTGCAGTTCTGGGCAAAGATGGAAGTCTCGCTTCGGTTCTTTCCCCAATCCATCTGGTATTTCTTTTATCTTTAAACCTAAAAAGTACCATCCAACACAGTCTCACGGCAGTTTGTGAAGTAGTCACAAAAACGTATATAATTCGTGTCCATGAACACTAAAAGCAATAGATTGCATTTCCTGCCACGACACTGGGCTGAACCATCTTGTGCGTTACACAAAAAAAGGCAATCGCAGCGTTTCTGCCCACAACTCTGATGGGACCTATGATGTCATAAGATGTCACAAAATGCCAGAGTCGGGCACAGTTGTTCTTGATAGAGAACTGTGTGTGTGTGTGTGTGTGTGTGTGTGTGTGTGTGTGTGTGTGTGTGTGTGTGTGTGTGTGTGTGTGTGTGTGTGTGTGTGTGTGTGACCGTCCTTGCCTTGGCATTTGAGGTTATGTCAAACCCTGAGGGCGAAAGTCAGTATGTCTTGACGTGTGCATATTTACACACACACACACACACACACACACACACACACACACACACACACACACACACACACACACACACACACACACACACACACACACACTACATGCAACCTCTTCATGAAGGCCTGTCATGGCCTGTTTGCTGTATACACAAGTGTTATAATTGTAATGTAATGTCATATTATTATTATTATTATTATTATCATATTATAATGTAATATTTATAATTGCATTATAATTATAACAAGCAGATAATTTTGGATAAAATAACATTTATTTTTTACAATCAACACTTGAAATGACACGGTAGTCAAGCGCCTTTGAGTAGAAAAGCGCTATAAAATGTAAGTATTATTATTCAAATGCATCTCGTCTTTCCAGCATCCTCCTTGAGGTTTACTTCATTGGCCCGTCACTGCTGCTGGAACCAGCTGTGTGCTCAACAATAGGCAAGCTGCTGCTGCACTGATCAATAGCAAACACATGCAATTAATCAATGTAATTACTTCCTCCTGCTTCAAGACCTGCAAGGTCACATTGCCAACACTGTATTCATTGCAATTAGCAGCATTAGACGTGCGTGTGTGTGTGTGTGTGTGTGTGTGTGTGTGTGTGTGTGTGTGTGTGTGTGTGTGTGTGTGTGTGTGTGTGTGTGTGTGTGTGACTGAAAAACAATGCTGGGACTGTTTTAAGACTTCTTAAAATAATTTCTGATATGCCACTTAAAGAAAATATCATATATCGGATCGCAGGTAAAAGCTTTTATATACAATGCAGTGTGTGTGCATGTACATTTATGTAATGAAGTAGCAATATAAGGAGGTGTGTGTGTGTGTGTGTGTGTGTGTGTGTGTGTGTGTGTGTGTGTGTGTGTGTGTGTGTGTGTGTGTGTGTGTGTGTGTGTGTGTGTAGCATTGATGCATTATCCAGTGCTGATCTGACAATCTGGGCATGGCCCATTAGACAAACACTATTACCGAGTCTTATACAGCTATCAGACGTTGCCATCAGACAGACCGACGCGCACTCACACACATTCATACTGCATGGACACACACACACACACACTCACACACTCACACACTCACACAATCACACATGCACACACTCACACACTTCCCACACAGGCACATTTTTCCTTTCCATCTCTATTTAATGACATACATATATATACACAGTGATGCAAAGAGTTGAAAGTGGCAACAACCTTCATGTTGCAGACACTAAAAGCAGTGAAGAGAGAGAGAGAGAGATAGAAAGAGAGAGAGAGAAAGAGAGAGAGAGAGAGCACACTAATTGGAAGTGAAACAACACAGCCTACAGTGATGTTTTCCATCCACACACTTAGAGATATCTGCCTCTCCTCTAGTATTAGTTGCAATAACACGACACACCCTCTGGTATAATTATTAGCTTGAAGTAATCTGTTCTGAGTGATTATAACAGACGCACACACGCACGCACACACACACACACACACACACACACACACACACACACACACACACACACACACACACACACACACACACACACACACACACATACACGCAATTTGAGCATCTGGCTACTATATGCGCAGAAATTATGCCTTTAAAACCCAAGTAAAGAACAGGGGACATCCTCCAACACACACACATACACACACATATGCACTCACACGCACGCACACACACACGTTTGTCCTAACTGCCTTGAGAATCCATTAAGATTTGATATTGCATTTTCAGCTGCTATCATTTCTTCTGGCACTTTAGTTTTTACATACAGGAGGCCGGTTTTGCAGACTATGGCACTTTTCAGCAGTTATAAATTAGCCTTTCACTGCGTAGCCATGGCAACCAAGCATCTCCATCTCCTATGTAGGCTGCTGCAACTAAGTTTACGTGCACAGCTAGAGGGAGGCACTGTGGTTGTGAAGGGTGGGGGTGGCAGTTATTAGGAATTATGGGAATATAACTATGAGTTAAAGAGCCATTTGGCCAGTTTTAACTGTAGTTTAACTGTGTTTTAATAGTTAGTAGTGTACATTAAAAGTTATTATCTGCAGATAGTCTGAAGAAGAGTGCATTTTGTAACTGGAAGCTGGCCACACTATTGCAGTACTCGATGGCTTAAGCAGATTGTCCTAAACACTGCATCCTTTTGTACCGAGCAGCATGTGTCCTGCAGAGTGTGCTCTCTCATTTAAAACCTTGAGATGAGAGTCGAGGAGCCCAAAAAGATTGAGGATGTTCCTCATCAAATGCTCTGTAAAGATTAATCTGTTACTAATTCTTAAGAGGAAATTAATTACGATTTTCATTCTCCGATTGTGCCAAAGCACCTTAAAAAAACATCTAATCTGGCCTCATCAACACTTTGCCTTTGATTTAACCTTCAAACAAACAGCACGATGAATGAATGAAAGAAGAAGAGAGTTTTTACAACACTTAGAAAGCTCTGTTGATCTTCCCTCTCTGACTCCTCGGGCGCCGCACACTCACCGACTCTGTCCTCAGATCAGAGGACAATGGCCGAGTGAGAGTTACTGCTACCGCCGCTCAAGAGCTGTGTGTGTGTGTGTGTGTGTGTGTGTGTGTGTGTGTGTGTGTGTGTGTGTGTGTGTGTGTGTGTGTGTGCAGACCTCAAGAAGAAAAGAGGCCTTGTCTCGTTCCATTAGTGACCTGAGCTGCAGCAGCAGCGGTCAGCCAGACCGACTGGAAGACAGCGCTGCTTAGACACTTGCATCCAGGAGCTCTGTGTGTGTGTGTGTGTGTGTGTGTGTGTGTGTGTGTGTGTGTGTGTGTGTGTGTGTGTGTGTGTGTGTGTGTGTGTGTGTGTGTGTGTGTGTGTGTGTGACTGAAAAACAATGCTGGGGACTGTTTTAAGACTTCTTAAAATAATTTCTGATATGCCACTTAAAGAAAATATCATATATCGGATCGCAGGTAAAAGCTTTTTATATACAATGCAGTGTGTGTGCATGTACATTTGTGTAATGAAGTAGCAATATAAGGAGGTGTGTGTGTGTGTGTGTGTGTGTGTGTGTGTGTGTGTGTGTGTGTGTGTGTGTGTGTGTGTGTGATAACTCTGAGAGGAGAGCGACAAGAAAATAAGGTACAGGCCAGAGGAGGTGTAAACTGTTTCAATCTGCCGCCACGTCTTTGTTTTTTCTCTTTGGATGTACTTTTGCTAAATGGCCACAATGTAGCCGACACTAAAGAGCAATAACACATTTCACGGAATAGTTTTGGGAGATTTTATGTCCTTTACTTCTGAGGGATGTGTGAGAAGATCGTTACCTCTCTCTGGTGTCCATCGTGTCGCGTAACGATGGACTGTGAGATCGCTACATAAACTATTCCTTTAAATGTGTTATTGCTCTTTAGTGCTCTTTCGGCTACATTGTGGCCATTTACCGAAAGTACAATAATAATAAAAAGACGTGGTGGCAGATTGAAACACGATTGATTTTTTCCTATTCTGTATTCCCATTTCTGGATGGAGTCTTTTGTACTGATGGTTTCCTGTTCACCCAAGCAGTGGGAAAAAAATAATTAGATATGTATTTCTGGAACCAGGTGCTTAAATTAGCTTCTCCCACTTTGCAATTCTATTGCGTTGTACCGATTAGCTTTTGAAGCCTTCCACTGCCATTGGCAGTACAGAAAGCAGTTTAACCTGCTGCTACATTTGACTGAAATGCACCTATGCTTCACTTCTTTCTTCTTCTTTTTTTTAGCTTTTGACATGTTTTACAAGTTTGTCCTAAATTCATTCAAAAACACGAAGCATCAGGGAAAGAGAGATGAATTGAGAGAATGAAGAAGTCATAAAAAAGAATGATGGAAAGGAAAAACAACAGCAGTTTGTGAAAAGCTAAAAAGCCACCACCTACAAAACATGAACAGGAGTAATATTATATTACTTTATTTATCTTTTGTACAATGTAATTACAATACAAATATGTAGGTTTAAATACAAAAATTCTGTAAATAAAGATTAAAAATAAATCCCACTGGTTTGCTTTGTTACCATCACTAAACTATGGTTTTACAATCAAGTTTATGAGGTCATTTAGTTTGCTTTAACGCGGAACACAAGTAACCTACATTTATAATTTGGAGCGCCAGCAAAACAAGAGTCGAGGGCTAAAATATATTTTCAAAAGAAAGAAAAGCATTTATTTTATGCGTGAACCAGTCTGGTCTCGTCGAGTAGGGAGGGCAGCGAGAGAGACATTTGGATTTGTTTTTGATGGGGAAGAAATATTGATTTGTCCAAAAACAAAAAGGACAAAAACCCCGGGAGGACCCGAGATGGTATAAATTAGACCGGTGGCACAAACATCTGGTGTTCTCTGGGAGCCTATGAGACTGGATCGCTGCCACAGGAAGAGACCTAATTAAACTGTGGGGAGTTAATGAGCAGGAAACCTAATAAGTGACCGTCCACATCCATACAATTCAATTCCCAGGCAACGTAACAGCAGCATCTCTGGTCAGATTACAGTTTTTATATAACATACAGAAAACCCACCTCACGTAGAAAAGCCCTTCAAGAGAGAACATTCCTGCTTCGTAATGTTGCATTTTCTTTTACAACTCGACGTTAAAACACAGAAAGCTTCGTTGGTATTATTGAGGTTTTGACTACATAGGGAGTCGCACATATACGTATGAGGCCTGCAATTATATAATAAGCAACATCTTTAGAAAAAAAAATGAGGATCAAAAAGTGCTGATTGTGAGGTTTCCGGAGCTGAGGAACATGACGCTGAAATGGACGTGGCTTCAGACAAAACAAAAAGTGCTCTGGTTGTGGGCGACGCAATGAATGTGTCTTTGTTCTCAATATTTTCACACACTCTGTCCCTCACTTTTTTCATTTTTTCCATATCTTAACTCATTTTCCTTACTTTAAACTTTCTCCATCTCGTTTTCTTTTTTTAAAGGTATGACTCCATTCTCTCCTTCAGTCTCTCACATACAGGTTATCCCTCATTTTGTTTCCCTCTATTGTTCTGCTACTCTATGTTTTCTCTTACTGTTTGTCAGTCATATAAATATGCTTAATAGTTCTGCATCCGAAATATACCCTTTATGTCTCACAGCTCTTTAATTTGCCACGCCTCAATTCAAATTTGCTCATGTTCCTCTTCTCGTTTTTTACCTCAAATCATCAATCCCATCATCTGTAATGAGTGCAGTACTACTACAGTAGTACAATAGGGGTGAATACACAATCATCCTGTACGTGATGAGGCTATACCCTGTGTTGTAACACATTGAAAGATTATGAAAGTTGGAATGTAGTGCATCGTTTTTTTTCCGCTAGTTCCACAGTGTTCGTATCGTGTTTCCACTGAGTTGTTAGAGTTCCTTGGGTTGGTCTGGAGAAGATGGCGTCCGAGGGGCCGTTGTGCTGTGTCGCCCAGAGTGTCTGTGTCCTGAAGGGGTTTCTCATGTCCCACCAACCTCTGAGGGAAGGTTTCAGCAACAGAAATGGGCTGCAGAGCCAAGATGGCCTCACCCGCAGTGGAGCGTATATATGTGAGGGCTAACAGGTGGAAGAAGCATGCCACTATATACACTTACTGGCTCACATGTCGAACTGCACCCTGCTTGTTCCCGGGATTTTTTTTTTTGGTTCCTGTTACGTAACTCAGTTTCCCACAATGCATTCCTTCTACCTGTCTGCTACCTGCAGTTTCCCTCATCTTTACGGTTTGACTAAAATAAATACAAGAAAGGGGTGAAAAACAACACGGTCCTGAAACACTGCTTTAAAAATTTGATTTTTAAGTATATGGAACTTGTTAAAATATAAAAATTAAGTACAATAAATAAAATAATTTGGCCATAAATCTCTACTATTAGTCAGTAAGTCCTTTGGGGTTGGTAGAATCGGATCTTACATCATTGGCTAGTCCTTTCGGGTATCCAAACTTTTTGCTGTGCTCGGCTAAGATCAGCATCCGTCTGATCGTCAGTCAATCGCTTCTCTGTATCTCTGCATCTCTGTATCTCTGCATGTCTTGTGTCATCGTATCCGCTAAATTCTCCACCAGAAAAAATAAAAACATCTCATGGGTTTGGAATGCATCTGAGCGGAGTCCCTTTTTAAAAGAAAGAAACCACTGAGTTGTGGCCCCCACACCCCATAATGTCCTCAGGGGGTCACATACAGTACATCCAGGGACTTGCAGCAAGTAAAGTAAAGCCAGAGTGGAGAAGTGAAAGCAGGGGCGAGAGGTGGGAAGCGGGTGAAGTCATTTCATCAAGTCTAGTGAGCTACAGACCTGATCCTCCAATGGCAGCCCAGCAATCCGCCAACTTCCTCCAAAGCTCTCACAGGAGTGTAAAGGAAGCAATTAAGATCATTTTAACGTCGACTCCTATGAGAGCTTGTAGCGAGTTGCTCGGCTGCCACAGGTCAGATGCGAGGCTAACTTGCATGTAGGCCCGCCTTTCTCAGGTTTTAACTCCAGGGCTAGAGCCGCAGCTTCGGGAGGCCAACTCTGGCTTAAAGCTCAATCTCAAAAGTCTTTTGAAGATTGTTGGAAAACGGGTTGGCTGCTGCAGCCGGCGCCTTATTCCCAGGCTGCTGAGTCGCCGGTTTGGCCTCCAGTGCCGCCCACTTGGCCTCAAAGCGATCATCGTCTTGGGAAACGCTAGCTGCCGGAGCCGTTAGCTGGCTGCCCTCCGGCGGCCAACTGCTACTGCCGCCGCAGTTCGCGAGGCTGTTGCTGGTCCCGTTCTGTAGCGCCATTGCGGCGCTGCCATGCAGCGGGAGGCCATTCATGGCGGTTGATAACGGCAGAGTGGGGGAGAATGGCGGTGTGGAAAACCCTCCAGGGTGCCCGACTGCACTGGGTACTCCTGGGTAAGAATGGTGCTGCCCGACCGCTCCGAGCACCCCCACTTTGGGTCCTCCTACGGCCGAGCTCATGGCTCCGCCGGCACCGGACGAGCCTGTGGCGGTGCAGAAGACGTTAGCCACCATTTGCGACGGTGTGATGCCGACCACAGGTACGCTGGTGTTGGGATATGTCATACTGCTGGCCAGGCCCGGCATGTAGGTCTGCATGTGCGCGAAAGCCGGCTGGACAGGATGGCTGGCGAACATTCCCACGGGAGCTGGGGTGGTGTCGAAAGCCAAGGGGAAGGGTTGCATGGAGCTCGGAAGGGAGCCTGGGGGCCCGGGGAGGGAGGACTGCATCATGGAGACCGCAGTCATGCTCGGACCGGACATCGTGGGAATGGACATGGAAGGTAGAGACATAGGGGGGCCGGACATTGGGGGGCCCGGTATTAGAGGAACTGATGATATCGACATGGGTGGGAGGGGCATCGGCGCCTGACATAAGAGAGCCGAGGGGCCCGACAGGAGAGGTTTGGACATGGTGCCGAGGGGCAAAGGGACAGTGGACGCCGGGCCAGCTGATATGACTGCCTGACTGGACATCTGCTGACTCGACACGGATGGTGGTCCTGGGATGATGGGGATGGCGGGGCCTGGGGGAGGAGTCTGTTGAGCATTGACAGCCTTGGAGACCTCCTCCAGCCATCTCTCAGCCTCGGAGGGTGTGCGCCGGTGTCCACTCTGCATCTGTATCTGCATCTGCATCTGCATCTGCATCGCCACCGAAACGGGAGGAGGAGAGTGGAGTGGAGGCTCCGGTTGGCCCCAGGAAGAAGTGCCTAGAGGGATAAAGTTTAAGACTTTGACCACCACTGCGTTCAGTTCAGAGTGTGCTCTATTTTTGACCCTTTCTTCTTGCTTACCCTGCAGTGGTCCAGGCGGTGGAGGCAGCGCAGGGGGCACCGTGCAGGTCGGGGGACCGTTAGCGGGCAAAGAAGGGTCGGAGAAGAGCTCCTCCGATGGATTGGTGAAGGAGTTGTTGATCTGGCTACAGAGGGCGTCCACACTATAGTCTTCCTCACATGGCAACCCCATATCCATATCTGGTACGAGCAAGAAAGGGACACAGAGGGGGAGGCGAGGTGGGAAAGGAGAGAAAGACAATGGAGATGAAAAGAAGAGGGGGAATGGTGGAGGGAGAGGGACAAACAGAAAAAGAGAGAGAGAAACATTTTGTTATTCATTTGTTTAACAGAGCCAGCTAGCATCAAAGAAACCGAAGGGGTGAAAACGTGACCTAAAAAGCATAAAAAAACCTTATTAAAAAGGTTAATTCCAAGCATGTGTGCATGCCAAGCGAAAACGGTGCAAACAACTGTATCTAGCGTTACATTCATGTACGTTTCGGCCTGTTATCTCGTGCATTGGGACGACTCTGACAGCGATGAATTTGGCTCGGCTTATCCATGTTTTTAAACCAACTGTAACTGATCCCACCAGCGGGGGGGATTAGCCTGAATGATGTTCCTGTCTGAATTTAGGGTTTGGACGACAGCTTTTTAACCTTTCCAGCACAAACCGCAGATATAAATAGATATAATATCTAATTCCCTGTTCCTAGTCCCCTGGTCCCTCCCTTCACAACGAAAAGGCCTCAGAGACAGAGGCATTTAGTTTCTTCCTCTACTCCCTCCTTCTCGCCTCCGCTCCCTCATCCTCCCGGTCTTTGCTGCCCCCATCCACGCTCTACTCTACATGCACGGTCGCCCAAAACACTTGATGACATTTTTGACATTGTGGTTACGTTTCATAACACATACATGCAAAGGATGGAATGTAAAGAGGCGTGGGATTAAAGCGAAGTAAAAGTATTGCACGTTTCCCACAGAATGGAGCATTGTGGGTCAAAACCCCAAACTTTTACAAGCCCACTCATCCGTCACATGCATATCTCTCTCATCTGTATGCATTGTGTGGCTACAGGCCTTGAATTATATAGCAGGGTGCAGAGGGCGACGGAGGCATGTGTAAGGTCTCCCATTAAAGAGTTTTTGTTCCGCAAAGACCGACCCTGTGATCCTACACTTTCCCCATTCTAGTCAATGTCCAGCAGAGTTCAGAAGCACTCTGAGCACCTCACATGTGTGTCTATATGTGTGTGTGTGTGTGTGTGTGTGTGTGTGTGTGTGTGTGTGTGTGTGTGTGTGTGTGTGTGTGTGTGTGTGTGTGTGTGTATGTTTCTCTCAGTGCAGTTCCAGGTTACGGGCTGGTAGACGGCTCGCTCAAGGCTAACCAGGATAGCAGATTGACCACACAAATCAATACACACATTGTTCAGAGAGTCAGAATGCGGCAGTGTGAATGTGTGTGACTGTGTGTGTGTGTGTGTGTGTGTGTGTGTGTGTGTGTGTGTGTGTGTGTGTGTGTGTGTGTGTGTGTGTGTGTGTGTGTGTGTGTGTGTGTGTACCACGACTGGATATATACTTTAACCATCATGGGATAATAGAGGAGACGTGAATGAAAGCAGTGGATATGAGTGAGAGTGGGAGTTGAATGTTGTGGTTTCGTATTCTAGTCAACTCTCTCGTCTCTCCTAATGACTATAATCAGCCCCGCTACTGAGCGTTCTGATCCTGTGGCACCACGCTGTGTGGGTATGTCCATGTATGTGCGTACCTCTGGAGGTGTAAGTCAGTATTATTTGTCCTTAGTAAAGAAAAAAACAGCTTTCAGAGCCACACAGACCCGGCTATCAGCGCCGGCGCTTAAAAGCATTAATAACAGCACTTCACATGACTGCCTTTTTGTCTTGGCCTTCAATGGAAGACAAGCGTTGGGATGAAGGTGAAGAATTACACATTGTCTGCAGGGAAACTTGAATAACTAGAATTACCGCCTCGCGTTCGTATGCCTCCGTCAATGAGACAGGCTGCAGTTTATCAGTGTGAAATGTCATCGCTTCATAATTTGATCCTATTAGACATCTGTGAGAAATTACTTTATGAATTATTGAGGGGAGCAACGTGTTTCGTGAGGCCACAGTAACTTTGATCACCAAATTCAGATCAGTTCATCTGTGTGTCCAAGTTGATGTTTCTGCCAAATCTGAAGAAATTCCCCTCCAGGCCTTCCTGAGATGGTGGGACGTACGGAAGTATGGACAACCCATAAACGTGTAAAGCCTCTAGATACGGGGTGTGAGGAATAAAAATACATCTGACATGTGCTGATGGTTTATTCCGCAACATGTTTGCTCGGACGTCCTCAGCTGGAGGTCACTGATGCCACGCTGAAGCCAAATGGAAAATGTAATAGTGCTCCAATCAGCAAACAAGCATGACGTTAGTGGAACACATGTGTGCTTTCTGTTTGTGCGAACAGGCAGCCGTAATGTTCCTCGACTTCTTCGAAAAACTAAATAACAATCTGGGGATTTGAGTTTGCGAAATCCCTCTAAAAGAAATAAAATAAAAGAATGCGTGAGAGAGAGAGATTACAGCTGATTTCACTTTATGAATTAAATGTGGATCAATCATCTTTGAGAAACAAGACCAGTGTGAATTTTAGGTGATGTCATGGTTTTTAGCATTTTGCATCTGCCAGTTAATAATATCACGAACCTCTCCATGATTTGGGAGCCATTTACAGGTCCAAACAGTAGGCCTATCAGCATTTTACCTGTCTTGAGTAAACTTTTGGAGGGAATTATATTTAAGCAGATCCAGCAATATTTTGCAGAAAACAACATTAATTCAGATCTACAGCATGCATACAAAGCAGGTTACTCTACAAGCACTGCACTGACATGTCTTACTGATGAGTGGTTCAAACAGATTGACATGAAGTCAGTTGTTGGGGTGGTGCTCTTGGATTTCAGTGCAGCCTTTGACATCATAGATCATGAGCTACTACTCATGAAACTATCGGCGTATGGATTCAAAGAGTCCGCTATTGATTTATTGAAGGGCTATTTAGTGAACAGGCAACAATGTGTTATGTTCAATGGATCCCTTTCAAATATTGAGATGCTTCAGTGTGGAATTCCTCAGGGAAGCTGCCTTGGCCCCCTTCTCTATTCTATTTTTGTAAATGACATGCCATATATATTAAAAAATGCAGGAATGGGGATTTATGCGGATGACACGACTATGTATGTATCGTCAGACAGCATTGAACATGTTAATGAGGTGCTTCAACAAGAGTTAAAGCTGGTTACTGAATGGATCATGGAAAATAAGCTGAAGTTGAATGTCTTAAAAACTAAATGCATGGTAATAGGTTCTAAATGTGCTCTCAGGACAGATCAGAAATTAAGCCTCTCTTTGGAGGGTACTACTATGGAACAGGTTAAGGAAGTGAAACTGCTGGGTGTCACTATTGACGAAACACTGTCATGGTCCACTCAGATTAATAATACAGTGGTGAGAATGATTAATAGTATCTATGCCATTAGAAGGAGTGCTCATCTGCTAACTAACACAACAATTAGACTAGTCATACAATCTCTAGTTCTGTCAAATCTGGACTACTGTCCTGTTATCTGGTCTAGCGCATCAAAGCAAGAAATTAGTAGACTTCAGGTTGCTCAGAACAGAGCGGCAAGACTAGCACTTCACTGCTCTGTCAGGAGTAGTGTGGATGCTATGCATGCTAAGCTGTCATGGATGATGGTGGATGAAAGACTGGCATGCAGACTTATTCTGTTTTTAAATAATGTGTATTCCTCACAGAAACCCGTCAGTTTGTCTTTACAGCTATCACATGCAAATGAGAGGCATGGTTATAATACCAGACAGGCACTAAGGGGTCACTTTACTCTTCCTCTACCCAAAACCAATGCACTTAAGAAAACAGTAATGTACAGAGCTATCGCATACTGGAATGTGCTCCCCTCATATCTGACTCTAACAAGAAATAAGTGTGATTTCAAAAGGAAACTTAAGGCAGCAATAATCAGAAAGGAAATTAGTGTAGATTAGGTTGTTACTTGAGGTATTTAGGCATTTTTATAATTTTTCTTTAAATGTAAATGTTGTTCCTAAGTCTGTGTTTTTGTTCACCAACATTGATCAGGCTGTACTGCATTTTATGATTTGTATTGTAATGCTTTTGCCTGGACCCCAGGAAGAATAGTCTCCACTACGGTGTAGACTAATGGGGATCCTTAATAAATAAATAACAAATAATAACAAATTTAGGTTCCTCTCCGACTACTCATTCAGTATAAGAGATTGTATGCAAATTATTAGGTGGTCTGAACCATAAAAACGAGACGAAAAAGAATATTCGTTTTGTTTTGATAAGAGTGCATATCTATTTTTATATGGTGTACTGTATATTAATATATCAACGGAACAATAACTTGGACTTTGCCACCAAAACACACATTAAGTTGAAATATAAATTGCTAAAATTGTGGCAAACATAGTAAAATGTTGCAAAACAGCTACTAAACGCAGAGTTATTACTACTGTCACCAACTATGTTGCTGTTAAGCGGCTTTTATGAAAACCAGTTCATCTTAATTATGAAGGAATGTTTCTGCAGAGCGGCGACAGCAGCAAACGGTCGGGTCCTTCTTTACCAGAAGGTCAGCAGGTCACCACCAGCAACATTTGCGAGTCTAACTTCAAGAGCTCCTCAACTCACCAGGGTTCTTGTCCTGGAAGTCGGTCTTGCGTTGCAGAGTGGACGGCAGGTCGTTGAGGCGGAGCGACAGCTGCCTCTTGAAGGGAGAGTTCTTCTGGCTGAGGGCCGGGAATCCGCGGAACGAGCCTTGACGCACCAGCTGCTCGATGGGCGCGTGGCGCCGGGGGATGGCGTGAGGCCCGCCGGGCTCCGGGCGCTCCATGGGGGACGCCGCACCCTCGGGTGGGGACGCGGTTCCGGGTGGGAGGGCTGGGATGGCACAAGGTTGTTCTGAAAGAGGAAGTGGGCGCACGGTCATTTCTCTTCAAACCCCATCACACATATACATGATAATCCATGGATGATCTGCTTTTTAAGTGACTTCTTAAAAGGTTTCCTCAGTATTTGCTTGACCTTCAACATTTTAAGGGGTCACACGTATGAGCGGTACTTGAAGGACACACCTGAGTACGTGCGCACACTTTGAAATCTACCTTTCTTCTTGTCCTGCAGCTTGTCGTCTCGGTCGCCGCTGCAGCTCTGCTGGCAGGACGGGTTGGAGCGGAAGGAGCCCTCGCGCACAAATGAGGTGCGGCTGGCGTCGAAGGAAGCCGTCACGCCGCACTCCTTCTCCCGCCGCTGCTTCCTCTCCAGACAGGCGGCAAAGGCACAGCCGACCGCGTGGCTCAGCCTCTCCCCCTGGTGGAGCAAGGACAACCACACGCAAGTTCAAAGGTCACGTCTGCGCTTGACCTACACACACTGCTGCAGACTTCGTTGGCTGTTCTTTCAAATCAAGTTCATACATTCACGTAAAATAAAACCGTTCGGATAGGATTAAGGTGCAATTATCAACCTCAAATCTCTTCTGTTGTCAAATCGCAAAATGAGTTCATGACCCGTGATTCTGAATGCATCTCATACCCGCCTGTCGTTTTGCAATTTATTCCTACTTTCCCCTACTTTCTTCCTCCCGTCGTCACTCATTCTGTCTTCATGACGGCGATGGGAGAGAGACAGTTTCCGTTTAAGATGAGCAGATAGAAATATGGAGAGTGTGGTGGAAATAGAGGCAGACAGAGATGGACAGATAATACCACAGGCTTCGGTCTAATCCCCTCTCCTAATCCCGCAGGTCTCTCTTCCGTCCACATGAATAATCTATCGCCTGGTCTAAACTGATGAAACCGCCGTGGGATTGAGACCACGGCGCACCACGACAGCATTGTTTTCTATTGCAGTTGTCTTTAAATGAAAAAACTCCTCATCCCAAGGTCAGTCAGATGGAAACACTGGAGGGTAGAAATCACAACACAACTGTACGGATTGTATCTAAATGATACAGGCATGGACAATCATACCATTCATCCATCCATTATCCGAACCGCTGATCCTATTCAGGGTCGCGCTGGAGCCGATCCCAGCTGACATTGGGCGAAGTCTGTGAGCCACTGCACCAGCGTGCAGCCCGCAAATTATACCATATGTTAAAAATATGGAGTATTAACTGAAGCTCATGATAATATTAGGAAGGCAGGCACTCCAGCGTGTAACTGCACAGTACATCTCAGGAGCAGCCTTCTCCTCTCTTCAAGACATTTACTCCACCAGGGTAACCAGGAGAGCACACAACATCATCAGGGACAGAACACACCATCAGGGACAGAACAGAACACATCATCAGGGACACAACACACCACATCATCAGGGACACAACACATCATCAGGGACAGAACAGAACACATCATCAGGGACACAACACATCATCAGGGACAGAACAGAACACATCATCAGGGACACAACACACCCCCAGCACAGACTCTTCTGGTTGCTGCCATCAGGCAGACGCTACAGGAGTCTGAAGTCCAGAACCACGAGACTGACAAACAGTTTCTACCCGCAGGCCATCAGGCTGGTGAACACACACACACACACACACACACACACACACACACACACACACACACACACACACACACACACACACACACACACACACACAGAGAACGGCTGCTGCTGTGACTTCATGTCACGACCATACTTTGGATATTGTAGCAATGCATAGTGCACTTTATACACTGAGCAATACTGTTATCATATTTGTGTGCCTTATTTTTGTGAAATACTGTTACTATATTTTGTGTCTTATTTATATTAATGTTTTACCTGAAGTTTATTGTAATTCTGTGTGTTAGGAGGACCCAGCAAAATAAGCTTTTCATTGTACAGAGTAACTGTTATCTGTGCATATGACAATACAAATATCTTGAATGTTAATGTTCTGGTAAATTGCTTTTTTTTTGTATAAAGGGCCCATCAAAGTTTCCCAAGGAAAGATTTTGTCTAAAATCTATAAGTATACACTTCATAATCGTATTAAACTTCACTAAATCGTCACATTGTAGAAGCTTAAACAAGTAAAATACTGTGATTTTATTTTGCTTCATAAATGACCTGTGCAACACATGTTTTGAATTGATACTTTGTTGTCTTTGTGATTTGAAACAAACCCAACATTTTAAGTGCAACTAAAACCACAAATTCAACCTCATTCAAATCCCATTGACATCTGTAATAACCTAAATAACGAGAAAAAAAAACATAGCCTTGAAACGGAGCCTCGCTTTTTTTTTTTTTTAAAGCTTTCATTTTTTATTCAGTAGTTCTGTTTTTAGTAGCCTTAAACAAACACCATTACCCATAATCCCTAGGCCTATACCACCGTGAGTAAACGTCACAAGCCAAGTGGCTGTGTTTAGCTCGTCTGCGTTATATTATCTTATGTCAAAGTTTAGATAAAAAAGTAATTGTGTAATATCTCATTAAAAAACGAGCGCTTTGGTGAATATTATGTTTGTGGACGAAACCAAGTTATGTCCGGTAAATGTTCATGGGGGCTGTAGTTTCTTTTTTTATGCGAATCAATTATTTGTAGTTTAACTGTGATGAATTCATAAAGGTTTAAATTGTAGTAAGTGCTGGAGCAGATAGCAATTTGTCAATTCCCACACATTTTATTTTTCCTTCGCTTCATAGAGAAAGAGCCCTCGACGGGAGCTCAACGGTCCCCTCACCGAGTCTTTGAGAGCCATGAAGCAGTGGCACATCCACCGTCTGGTCGTGCCGTCTCGGCAGATGTAAGAGAAGGCCTTGTCGTAGTTACGATCGGGGGCGCAGAATGAAACCTTCTCTATGGTCTGGTCCACGATGAGGTCCTGAGAGGGAAAGCGGGGAGAAAGAGAAGACAGTCAACCGCATTGTTCCAGCAGGTAGATTGCATCAAATCACATCGGACATGGTTTAGTCTTCCTCAGCCGATGACGAGACAGGAGATATAGCGTCGGTGCCGAGCGTACCGGCTTGTAGACCGATCCAATACTTGACACACTGCTTTCAACCTCTGCTAACCCCATGAAACCTCTCTCACTCCGACCCATTTACACATCCACCGGTTACAAAAAAAAAAAAAGTGGCTGCAGACTAATGTCCCTGAACCCTCTTTTCATCTCTGGGATGTTTCCACCACTTGCCCTTCCTTCCATAAAAGGGTTGTTCAGCCTGTCCCAGCGTCCATAGTCGCTACAGAGAAAAACAAAAGGGGCCCTTCTCTTTCTCTGTGTACGTTAAGGGGCCCCCGGCTCACCAAAAATACGAAAAGGAAGGAAAACAAGAGGCGAGCGGGAGAAGAAAGGGAGGAGAGGGTTCACACACTCGGCCACGCACTTCCTCCCTCTCCTGCAGTGTCGCCGAGAAACAAAGAGAGGGGAGGATGACGAGAGAGGAAGAGGGAGGACGAGGACGGGGAAAGGAGGAGGAAAGAGGAGAGGAAGAGGTAGAAGAATAACAGTCCATTCACTGTGGGCCAATTAGTGAAGAAAGAGGGGATGCTGGTACCGAGGTGAAAGGCTGAGCAGAGTGAGTTGCTCTTTGTCACTAGAAAACACGTAATACTGTGAAAAGTGCAAGAAGAAAGTGTGTGTCTGTGGCTGAAGATGACTCAGCTCGTGTCGCTAAATCTCTGAAAGGAAGAAAACCGCGCAGCAGCATGTGACTCAGAGTGTCTCGACGCCGTCTTCGCCGTTTCTTTCTACTGATGCCCTGTGAAGGTCATCAGTACGCACGCAAACACATGTGTGAAAGCGCCTGAACGGACGCGTGGGCGTCATCAGGGGCGCTCGCTGGATGAAGGCTGAGCTGACAATAAAGCTTTGGTGATGAAGAGGCGAGGAAGAAAGAAGGACTGTCAGGGTTATCACTGCTGGGTTTGTGATCAAATCTGTTTAATATGTTAACCTTGAATCACAGCCAGTCACTAACGGTGTCTGTCTGATGATCGGTGCTGGGCGAGCGGGTGGAAAATGAGTGAAGTTGCAGGTTGTTAAACTGAGTTAAAAGATGCTAAATGATGCTAAAAGATGCTAGATGCAGTCCTCATAGTGTATTAATCACTGTGAGGGACACCTTAGAACCGTATCAAATGCCATTTTTCTACCTTAAAGTTTTAAATTGAGGTTTTTGAATTAAGCCTAAAATGGCTTTAGTCCTATTTTATGAAGTCTTCAACCTAAAGTAAAATGGAAAGAAAATGATTGTGTCTTATTGTGGTTACATAAATTATAATTTGTGATGCTGCTAGGTATCCGAGTACCTCGCTTGGTTGGCGGCAAACCGGAGAGAAAACTGTTTTTTTCTGTGAAAATGTTGTTTTTGAAAGGCTAAACGCCAACAAATAGGGATTGAAGCAGAATATTTCACATCTTCTATCTTTTTTTAAATAACTTTTGACTTTTACAACGCCGGATTATTGGAAATGTTTGGATTAGAAATAGTATAATACTTCTAATAACAGTGCTTCTGCTGCGTTTATACAAAAAGGCCGACGTGTGCGGGTAAAGTCTGAGCACGTTCATCCAAAAACGGGTCCAATTCACGTGAATCTCACCGAAAATTATTGTTATATTGCCATTTTACACATGACTATTAGAAGCTGAAGAAAAATGGAAAATGATTTAGACAAAATGGTAAAATAGAAAAAAAGAAAGAAGGGCACAACAATCTAAACACGTAACATATTATATATATTTTTTTTTTTGGTAACCTTAAATACCTTCTACAGACCAGATAGATAAAGTATAAAAATATGTTTTTATGTTACATGTTATACGTTTTTGCCTATAGGGTGTCTCGGCGTACTTCATTGTTGGTCTTGATATTTGTTGAAAATATAAAAAAGTGTAATACATTTTCGGCTTTATCTTTTAATATGTTTGGATAGGACACATCATTGAAGGGAAGAAAGGAGTGAGATTAAAGTGGGGAGAGGTGAGGTCACGTGTGTGGCCTCTCAAGATACAAAAAAAAGGCTTCACTCTCTATTCTCTGCTGCTCTTTATTCTGCTCGGCTTTCAATAGAGCCTCAGCGACCTGCCTCACTCTGTCGGAGGCCTCCCTGCCGCCAGACACTCCTCAAGTGCGTGTGTGTGTGTGTGTGTGTGTGTGTGTGTGTGTGTGTGTGTGTGTGTGTGTGTGTGTGTGTGTGTGTGTGTGTGTGTGTGTGTGTGTGTGTATGTTTACTTGATCTTCCCTCCCCCACGAAGCACGATCGGCAAGAAACCATGGGTAACATATGTCAGCTTTGAAACTACACACACACACACACACACACACACACACACACACACAGGGGTCCGCACTAGCCTGGGAGCATCAAGACAGTAGACGCGTGGTGGTGCCATCAACGTGGGACAAATTGAGACTTTTGTTGCATGTCTGAACTGAATTTGAGATAAAAGACTGAAGATGCAGCAAAGATGAAGGGAAACTCTTCTTCTTCTTTTTATATTGAAGCCAAAGATAGACTACCTCTCCGGAGGTGTGTCGGACACACACACTTCCCCTCCTTGTCCTCGTTGCAGAGTGATTGATGCAGTAGATGGAAAGGGAAGACGGAGGGGATGATGGAACAAAAAATAAAATGTGTTGGCTTACCTTAGTTTTGTCATCCACCACCCTGAGTCCATCTGCTGAAACCCACAGCACTGCCTTGACTGTCTTTTTCCCGCTCTGGAAAGACCCCAAAAAGAAGGAGCAGTAGTAAATAATATATAACTTAAGAGGCAAGTGAACCAAGTCTCATAGTGAATGCATAGCACCAGATGTTGCTTTATTCTTGCAGAGCTGCGATCAACCAACAACTAGCATGTAAAAAGCCACTTGTACTACTCATGGTTGTGTAAAGTGATCATCACGTCGTTACAGATGATAGTGGTGGGTTAAGATCGGAGGTAAAAACTGTGCCAGCTGGCACTGGGGAGCATTTCTCCAGAGGAGGGCACCCGGCAGAGCTAATAACACACTCAGCGATGGCCGTGCTAAAAATACACAGGCTAAAAAAGCTACAACTCCATGTGAGTGTGGAAGTGTGCGTGTGCACATGAGTCTGCATATGATCTTGTGTGTGAGTAAGGGAAACAGAAAGCCAGAGCGCTGCAGGAAATGGCTTTGAAACCCACTGCGAAGCGACACGGAGCCTCCATTTTTGCATAATCCCATTGAGAGGAAGACAGCGGGAGTGAGAATAGAGGTGAAGAAACTGAGAGTGGTGGAGGGAAAAGAGAGGAGGAGGAGGAGAGGAAAGCTAAATTGGGAGGTGGAGCGGGGGAATCAAAAGAAAGCCATAACTTTGGTAGAAAGTTTTCAACTGCGGAGAGAGAGAGAGAGAGAGAGAGAGACGCTGAAGGAAGATGCTAATACAGATGGAAGATAAGACTCGGCCCAGCGAGGGAGAATCAAACGAGAAAAACAAATGAGAGGGAGCGGTGGAGGGAGGAGAGGGAGACGAGGGTGAACGCATGAAACATTTCTCCCGTACGCAGTTCAACTGTGATTCCGTTAACGCTCTGAGATTTCCTGACAAAGCGCTGCCTTTTGTTCCATAAAGTTTCTACCTTGGGGGATTCAGGTTTCGCACTGAATGTGCTGATTTTTTTTTTCTACATGAAAGTCGAGGTTAACACCAGTTACATCAAATGAAGCCGAGCTTACAGACGCAGAAGACACAGACTCCTGTTTCCTCCGCTGCCGAGTGTCTGACACTGGCCGGTCTGTGTCACTCTGTTCACACGCTCCTTGTCCCAATCTAGCCTCCCGGGTGGGGGAGTGTGTGTGTGTGTGTGTGTGTGTGTGTGTGTGTGTGTGTGTGTGTGTGTGTGTGTGTGTGTGTCTCAGTGTGCATTTCTATGTGTTTATGTTCGCCCAAATCTCATTTTCTGCTCTCCTGAGCGTAGTGGGATCAGACGGACAGATATGGAATAAGACCCACCCGGGAGGGCGATGAGGGAGATGAAGGTGATAAAGAAGAGAGAAAATAACAAGAAGGGGGTGACTGCAGACCGTATTGAATGTGTGTTTGTGTGCGTGCGCCTTTGGTCGATACTTTATCGCATGAGGTTTGCGCGACTGGGTCTGTAATGAGCTCTGAAGTTAGTTTACTCCAGTACTGCGGCAGGGGAGTTGAGTGTGTGTGTGTGTGTGTGTGTATGTGTGTGTGTGTGTGTGTGTGTGTGTTGTACTTACAACTTTTTGCTTCTTCACCGCCTCCTCGCACACGTGCATCCCTCTCGACTCCTCCACCTCCACCAACCCCAGGTACTGCGGAGAAATCAGAGCAGAAATTATTAACAGGCCAAACCAAAACAGATGCCAATTCAGGCCGAGGAAGCGGACCGAGCTGAAAGGAAAACTGTGAGAAAACAAAGGACAGAGACGAAGTGACATGAAAGCAGCCAAATCCTCATTAGTCTCTATCAGAGTGCGATAAAAATTGACGAGGAAAGCAGCTAATAAGCATCCCGTACTGGATTTGCAGCCACGTGTTGCTGCTGATAATAAGGAAGGGATTGTAATAATTTATAGCCCTGCGTCCCCGTCTGTTGCCTCTCCAGTGTTGTGCTCTGTGGTTTCACGGAGAGCCCACAGAGACACAATTAAAGCTCTACTCAGAAGCCAAGTGGTGAGGCAGGTTTTAAGGAGAGCTCTGAGTTTTGGGACAGCTCGGTCCCCGAGCTAAAACACCTGTTGTAAACAATAAGTGAAAGCGATAGAACAATAATTCTGTTTTGAGCTCGCGGAAACACAAATAGAGAGTTTTTTTTCCGAGCGATGTCGTCGTCAGATGCACACGCGTGTGAGAGGGTTTGAAACAAAGCAGAATTAATGACTGAGAGCCGGCGAGGACGTTTCTGCGTCAACATGAGAAGTTGTTTTTGTCTCATAAACTGCACGAATCGCAAAAGTAATTGGCGGAAAATGTTCAGAGTGCATGATTAGCAATTAGCATCCAGCAATCTGAGCAGAAGCCGGGGAGGAATAGGAATAGGTTTTGCGCAGAAACATATTGCAAAAGTTTTCTAATCAATGCTTTGATGATCAGTTTGATGTGAGCGACTTATAAGCATCTGAAAGAAGTGATGATTTTTTGTTTTATATGTAAAATTGAACTCAGTGTTACACTTACAATTTCAATTCAGAACTTAAAATCTTTCCTGAACCAACACAGGTTCTTTAGTTACATTTTGTCTGTGTACACTGAAGACATCTAGCAGAAGTTGTTTTGCTTTAAGGTAGACATCCAGCATCTATCTTGTGTCATACATGCTACGGTCCAACATATAATGTTATGCTCTTAAAATAGCAGGACTTTCTCATCACCTGCATGAGCTAACTTGGTTTAGCCTGGGTTTGTGTTATAGCTACGCAGGAGCAGTTCTCGGACCGCATAATTGTGGTAAATATTTAAAGTTTTTACCCAACTACTGAGGGAATAAATCAAGAGAGAAGTAGCGTCATTTTCTCATAGACTTCTATACATCCAGAGGAGTCGCCCCCTGGTGGTCAGGAGAGAGAACGCGAGGTTAAGCCACCTCAGCTTTGGCTTCATTTTTCAGAACCGGAAGTTGCTGCGTGATTCAGACACACATTCATACAGTGCTCAGAGGCTACCATGAGGTGGCGCCTGTTCCTCTGGTGCGATAAACATTCACACTCCTAGCAAAGGACACTTTGACATGTAGACATATATTTTTGATACCCCTAAAAAGGGCATTTTGAAATGATCCAGAACTGAAATAGTTTCAGAAATATGAGGATGAGTGTGAGATAGTTTGTAAATGTAGAAACCTTTTTTTATTTTTTATTTATAGCTTGGTGAAGGTGCCGGAGGGCACGAGACCAGAATGAAGAAGAAAATCAATCAATCGGCAAAGCAATAATCTACTGAGAACGCGTGTAGTATTCACTTTGCAAACTTTCCAGCAGGACATTTTTCAGAACTTTTCAAACTCGCTGCAAAAAAACTAAAACTAAAAAAAAACACTGTTCTCTTTCCTCTTGAGCCATTAATAGTGCACGAGTCGAATACATTTAGAGTGAAAAGGCAGAGAGACGTGAGGAAGGAAAGATGAACAAGGGGGACGAGGAGGAAGGAAAAGCTACAATAAAGAGGCTGAGAGGTTTTTTTTAGTGCTACCGTCCCTCGCTGTAAAGCTCTAAGCTCCACTTGGCTGCCCATCCCATCGCCAAGTCCGCGGAGCGTTGCCATCAGGACCGCTCTCCATTAGCTTGCCACTCACGCTGCCTTTTCCTCCACTATTCTCTTCTCTCTGCCTCGTATTCTTCTTCTCCTTCCGCTTTCTCCATTCAGTCCGCAGCCCCTGTTCTCTCTTTTCACCGATCTTATCCACTTCTACATCTATCTCTCTCTCTCTCTCTCTCTCTCGCTCTCATTTCATATCTCACAGTATCTCTCCGCCCCCCCTCTGAGCACCCTCATCCCTCACCCTGTCATTTCCTGTGGTGTCCTTAATCTACAACTCCACCTCGATGTCATCTCTCCCTCTCCCTCTCCCTCTCCCTCTCTCTCTCTCTCTCTCTCTGTCCTCCATCTGTCACCGTCATTGTCTTTGCAGCCGTTCAACAAATCACTTGGACGCTCAGCGATAGAGAAACAGCACACGCTCACAAACTGACGCTGGTTATCAGTAAATTGGGCCATCAATAATGCCTCTCATTTGCATTCATTGCACTCGTGTCAGAGTTAAGAGTCTGTGCTTCGCTCAAAGACACTACAACCTGGTTTGTATGAGGATGAATGCTTTTTAATCCTACTAATATAACAAAATATCTTCATATATTGTGACACGAGTCATCAAATACACCAAACTCTGCCATGTTTGTATGATACAGTCCATTAACAATGTGATCCATGTGAATTTTGGGTATATTCACCTACAGTATTTTCACGATGAGATGGAAATTAAAATGTTTAATGTTTTGGTCTCATATGCAATAAAATCTTTTTTAGAGGAAACAGTTCAGCATTTTGAAAAACACGCCAGATTCTGGATTCGCTCTTCTTCTGCGGTGTTCAAGGATAAAGTGCTGAATAAAGGAGGATCGAGTGCACCTGTTATTTTAGAGCGTGGACCAACAAGCACGGGCTTTAGTTGAGATAAGGCCAGGTTCTAGGCCATCATTTGACCTTTCGCTCGGCCCTCTGATGGATTTAGCCGAGGTTAATGTCACTAAATACGGAGAGTAAAGTTACTCCTCGTGACCTTGTGACATTTTGACAGTTGTCTTCAGTCAGACGTGCATGTGCGTATCTATATATACTGTATATATATATATATATATATATATAATCTTAATGATGCAGAATTAAAATGTGTATTTTGGCAGATGTATGTTAAGAGTTTATGGTAAAACACTGACATATGACCATCACAGTATCGGGTTTCAAGAGAGGACCAGGACTGCACCGGCGTTGGATACTCACCCGGACGGGGAAGTTACATTTGCCCTTCCGTACCGCCTCCTCGTCCGCCTGCCACTGATGCGGTCTGCTGGCCTCCGGCACGTAGGTGGGCTTCTTCCTCCTCAGGCTCTGACGGAGCTTGTTCATCTCCGGGGTCACGTGCTCCCTGGTACTGTGGACACAGGAAGGGGACGCAGCCATTACTAAAGATGCAGGAGATTTCATTGAGTGTATTCCATCGTCTTTTATCAACGTATCCTCAGACAACGGTTCGTACGACGTCTTACGAAACATTACTTCTCATTTGGCCAACGAAAACAGACAACGAGTGTCAATGTCCGCTCATTTGATGCATCCGGTCTTTTCAAAATAAACTCCAGTCTTCACAGGAAACTACTTAGTTGGGTTAAGGCAACAAATCCACTTTGTTAGGTTGACGAAAAGATCGTCGTTTGGGTTAAAATATCTACGAAAGACGACAAATAAATCAACGTTGACCTCTTGTTCCACACGGGAAGCGTTTGTTTGCTGGACCCGTCCACCCTGTGTGGGCTTTTGCGGTCTTTGAACTTCCTCGTCCATGATTACGTGGATCACAAAATCCTTTCGTGGGATTTGGCGATTTTTTTTCCCGTAGTGAACGTTTATGTCTGCAGTACAGCTTTGAGCCACATGAGGGAGCATGAAGATTCAAGATATTTTACAGTTACTCCGTATGATGAAAAGCTTATTTTGCTAGGTCCTCCTTACACACAGAATTAAAATAAACAAAGGTTAAAAAGAAATTAGAATTAGAATTAAGAATACAAAAAAATATTGTTATAAATGCTAGTAGTATAAGAAAATATATAAAATAAGGCACAAAACTATAACAACAGTATTGCGCAATCCGTTTCAAGTGTATAAACTGCACTATGCATTGCTACAACGTGCGTGTTAATAATCGTAGCCTACTTTAACATTGAATCTAATAAGAAAAAACAATATACATTCTGTTTGTTTTACTGATGAGAGGGTAAAAGAACTAAACGCCTAAATGCATTTATTTAGTCTAAATTCTAAATTATTTAGTGTGTACATGTTTTCAATAACCCCAGCTTAAAGCAAAATTGTGATTTATCAAATGTGCATCCCTTCGAAATAGCTGGTAAGATAGTATAAGGTGATGTGGGAGCAAAAGTGGTCCATGTATCCACAAATTCACTCTTCTCGCGGTTTATAAGGAGTATTGTGAATGGAGTTATGATGATTTGTCATTTTTTTAAACTGGATCCTGAGAAGAACAAAACATTTGGGAACAAATGGCCTAAAGGGCTGCATGTCATCTCTATAATTTGCTCAAGCAAACACACATTCATTCCCACTCAATCTCACAGTGCGGCTCATTACAAGCTAATTAAATTCAACACACTATATATATTTAAAGAAAAGCCGCCCGAGAGCTTTTGAGCAGAGGCCGTATAGTCCTGTGTTCCACCCGGGATTATGAGTGAAGTGGTATGCATTTCATTGATTAGCTGAAGCTCGTTATGCAGTTATCATCCCTGACAAGGCAGTCGAACGCTTTCTCCCATGATGCTCCATTGATTCTCCGTACAAATCACACAGGTAGGATGTTCACGCTAATGAACACAAAGCATAGGGGGCGCTTTCATCTCTCCAAGAAACGACGAGAACGCTGAGCGAATGCTGATCGCCACACACACACACACACACACACACACACACACACACACACACACACACAATCCTCTCTGTGCTGCTTAATTAGACCATTCAGCCCGCTGGCCTGTTTAGCGATGCTAATTTTCTCATGCACAATGAAACATGACGCCATCTAAACATGACCTGCTTAAAAATGATAATTACTGTTTTCATTCCTCCACAGTCACATCAACCGCTCAACAAGAAGCTCAGGAGTACAATAAAAAACCTCTCTCACAGCATCAACAGCGTTTTAAATGTAAAGTTTTTCTTTCCCTCCTGTTTTTCTTAAATCCACATCATCCAGGCAAGTCTGCACATGTTCTTCGCTTTTAAAATGATTGTAAATACAGAAAGGAATTAAGAAATTTAAATAACAACATATGAGAACAGTTTAAAAAGTATGCTTCTATTATTTCCTTACCGTCTGGTTGCCCCATGAACCGGCATCCTGCCTGAAACAGGCCGTGAAAGCACACAAATATCACGCCCAACATATGTGATGTCCATACTGTATGAGCTGTGGTCTGTATATACGGAAGGGAAGAAACCTCCTCTCTGCTCTGCCACACAGAGTCTACAAGCACACACACACACACACATATATATACATACACAAACACACATGGACGCATCACTTCTCATAATCACTGCTATGTTACTGGTAATGGGTGCCAAAGGCAGTTAGAAGTTCCCCGCTCACACACATAGGCGTGTGTGATGCAGAGTTTTCAAATGAAAAGGCTCGAGTGGCTTTACTCATTCCTGGCATGTGAGGCACGCGTCCACTGTCAAGCACACACACACACACACACACACACACACACGCTCTGCAGCTCCACACATGTCAAGGCTTGCGCCAGTCATTTCTGGGCAGAGCGCCACCTGACTGGCACCTGGCTGGCAGCAGGTGTGTGTGTGTGTGTGTGTGTGTGTGTGTGTGTGTGTGTGTGTGTGTGTGTGTGTGTGTGTGTGTGTGTGAGCAGGGGGTAAAAGCTAGCTGGTGTGTAATACCCCCCACGAGGGAGGTGCAGGGTTGTGTTATAGTGGACAGTTGGTGCTGGTAAGGGAATACAAGATGGCCTGTCGCTGCCCTCATATGGTTCGGGACAGCAGGAGAGGAGGAGGGAGGGAGAGCGAATAGGCATCTGATGCCAAGCAAAAGACTCATGAAATGAAATGATGCGAACTGACGGTAACGGGACAAGTGAACACGGGCTGGAGGAAGTGGAGGGATGAAGGAGTGAGGTGTTCTAATGAAATGTAAATGTGTGGGTGTTGTGCGGATAAGGATAAGGATAAGGACAGACAGAAAGAAAGAAAGCATTCATGCAGCAGCAAAAATAGAAAGTTAACTTTATGACCACAAACTCAGATGATTCATGTCTTTATTCTATCTTTGAGAGAATAATAACCTCGATTAGATGTATCCTCTTCAGAGCACAAGAGAGATATTTAACTGTGCTGTAGGATGACACTGACATTAATATTGTGTCAAATATCATTCATCCAACACACTTTCCAATGTACTGTCCTGTAAAATGACAAGAAGGTCTCTTATGTTTCAGATTAAATAATATATAAGAATTGTATATCCTTTTTGGCTGCTCAAGAAATGTCAACACAAACATATTAGACGTTCTTTTACTGTAAAATGAAATCCTCCATAACCCTTGCTTAAAAAATTGCCCATGTAGATTAATGTGCTTCGAGCCTTTGTTTTATTTTACAAGGAGGTGTTTATGCAAATGTTCCTCTATAATTACGCTATGCTAATTATGCTAATTGACCCATTTACTCTATCTTTTAACACAAGTGTCCATTAGCAAATTGTATTTTTTAACTCAATGATGGGATGTGTAGCCATGAATGTGTTTGGATGTGTTAGTCAGTGAGTTCATTGTGAAGCTTCAGTGAAGTGTTGGAACAAGGAACAAAGAAATGAGGTGAG
>JBAMJR010000180.1:6580000-6590000 GCA_038501785.1 Myoxocephalus aenaeus
CACTAACCTTGTGGCAATGAAACTGAATCCATCCACACATCTTTCTGTGATATAATGTAGCAGTGGTATTTAGATGTAGTTTTCTACCATCAGTACCACAAACATGAACATGTAAGACTGTCTTGGTAAACGTCCATAAATACAAAGAAATAAAAGTGCTCAACAGAAATGATTTTACACCACACGTGACACTAATGAAGCATTATTTATCAGGTAATAATTCATCAGCAGTTCATTGACTAAAGCTTCATCAATCAGTTAGTAAGAAGAACCGTGAGGAGCATTTGTTGCATCAGTCTGTGACCTTCAGTTCATGTTTTCTATAATCCCTTCACTCTTGTCTTCACATCTTCAGCTTCATGGACTTTACTTTAATTAACTTTTCATACTGGCCTCGTTACAGAGCCCAACAAAAACATAAACACCCACAAAGTTTCTCCTCCATTCATTTTACAACCAGCTTTAAAATGTCACTCCTTTGAACTGTAATGAACGGTGACTCAACTCTGGGCTAATATGAGGCAATATGCAAACACCCAGTAAATAGAATTAAATCAAAAACACATTAGACACAGGCTGATACACACACACACACACACACACACACACACACACAAATCTGACCCAGTTTTTGGGCCTACTAGACTTTAACTGACACAGCGTGACCCGAATAAGGACAAGGACTCTTACTATCACCCAACTCTCTCCCTCTCTTCCTCTTCCGCTCTTCCTCTTCCTCTCTCACAGCAACATACAAAATGTGACAGGTGGTCTGTGTTTGTGATTAATAAAATACAGGAGAGGATGTAGCGGAGATAAACCAGAGCGCCCGTGTTTTGGACTAAATCCCGACCGGACAGGACGGCATTCTTCATAGCCGTGGTTTTATGAGGCGGTGTACGGCGGTGTGTTAGAGAGAGAGAGAGAGAGAGAGAGAGCTGCTCCTCCAAGGTGTTCCTTCCTGGAGATAACATTCAGACAGACTGCACCACAGCAGAACCGCTGCAACAAACACAGATTTTCTGAGAACACACATGAATAATTCAGTGCAGAATGAGACCGATCCCTTGCTTTCATATTGGCGGAGGAGAATACTGATATCCGTCAGATCTAAGACTGTGAAACTAAAACTTGAAACCTTAACTTAGCGTGAGACTTGATCTATTTGTGGCTTGTAAATCACTAAAGACTTTACTTAGACTTGTGCTTTTACCGGGAAAACAGCAACTAATGACAGGTATGGCAGTGCTTCAGCTATTATGTGTCTGGTGGGAAATCCTGAAACTTATTTCCAATCCTAAACACGTGTCCTGCTAAAAAATATCATCAAAACACAACTGTGTGTGTGTGTGTGTGTGCGTGTGCGTGTGCGTGTGTGTGTGTGTGTGTGTGACAGACTGATGCACAGTGACAGCTGAAGCTGCGCCACGTGTTTAACCATCAGCCGGGCACCTACTGAGACCACTGCTATCGTCTCTTTGTTTCACACACACACACACACACACACACACACACACACACACACACACACACACACACACACACACACACACACACATACCTCAGCTCGCTGCATAAAGCAGGTCCACTCGGGTCTGTGGGTTCATATATATCTCTCTGTCTTTGAAAATCAAAACCTATGCTCAATCCATAGTAATTTATAATGCAGTTATGGTCAATACTGTTCATAACAGCATGGTATATAAAATGGTGGCATGTCCTTGAATGATTTTTCATTTAAAATGCATTATTTATAAAGTAAATTCAGTTTGCCTGCGGTGCACTCCCTGTAGTGCGCAGGGTTATTATTTTCTAAAGCTAAATGTGACGAGAATAGAAGAGATGTGCACTCACTGCCTGCGTCTACCTTTATCGCCGGCAAATAATTACACATCCCAGAGCACACCGGCACGAAGAAAACCTCATCTATTTTGACTTCATTGTGAGCAAATGGCACAGCGAAGTCATTTCTCAGTACACTTGGCTCAGCGAGGAGGCCGCAAACGTGACAGAAATGTGTCACAACTGAGGCGTGGACGCGGAGAACTCAAGTGACACCACACCAACACGGCTACGTCTCCATCAACAAGCAAAAGCTGGAGAACATCTGACTTTATGAATTCATCTCCGGCCGCGCTGATCCGATTTCTAATGACAAAAAGGCGGCAAGCGCTCCTGATTCATTGCCATTTGCTTTGCCCCGCCTCATCGCCTCGGCCACATTGATCGTGTTGTATTTTTTCACAACAGTATGAGCTATGGTTTCTCATCAGTGACTACAAGAAAGATTAGAGGCGAGAAGGATTTAAAGGAAGAGCAGCGTGTGTGTGTGTGTGTGTGTGTGTGTGTGTGTGTGTGTGTGTGTGTGTGTGTGTGTGTGTGTGTGTGTGTGTGTGTGTGTGTGTACGTGTGTGTGTGTGTGTGTCGCAATGTCAACTTTGTTGCAGTTGCCAATTACTGCAGCTTGACATTGACGGGTAGACACATCCTGTCCTTCCTCTGACCCTCTAATGCAATGTGATCTTTCATGGAGCATTACAGAAAGCTGTCCTAATATAATTATAGTCTGTGTGTTTGTTTGAGTGTGAGTGCGTGTGTGTGCTCTGGCAGGCTGGTGGTCATCTTGCATCATAAGACTGAATTGCCCACTGTGACTCAGGCTGCAAGGCAGTGTGGGAAATCTGTGCAATATCGCAGTAACAGGTGGACTGAGTGTGAGCAAGATGACTGGACTGATCTGGGATCAGTTCTGTCACTGCAACTTTGGTTTTCTGAGAAATTCAAGCCCCAGAAGAGCTTATTCTGGGCCTGTTTGAGCTTTAAAACAAGTTTGATCAGAGACCCGTTACTCTTCATAGTTAAAGAATAATCCAGGCTTCTTTCAGCTTGGGTCTTTTCATCATAGTTGTTTATTGGCCTGTGCGTTGGCACACACACACACACACACACACACACTCTGTGGCAACAGACTTGCATTTGAAGGAATGAGAGGCTTTAAATTAATCTGAATGCAGTTTAAGACCCAAGTTTTAAGAGACAGAAATTATCCTTTGAACTCATTCTGCATCGAAAATGGAATGCAAACAAAGAAAGAGAGAGACACACTCATCAAAGTTAACCTAACCAACTGCCTTAGAGTCTATAAACAGTTACTATAAAATGACGTAAACATAATCACTAACCCCGACTACATTGATGGGGCTCTATCTGCAGTGGAAAACCAAACTGAAAAAAGCACCCGGTGCCAAGACTGAGCCGAACCGTGCAGTGAAAATGAGACATATAGACAACCTTTAGACAAGATAGGTGAACTCTAAGGAAAGTACTTGGAATGAAATGAGATGTCAACACTATGAAGACGGATGGATCCGGGAAGCAGCAAGGCTTCCAGAGCCGACACGCTTTTGACTGTGTGGCTAATGGAGATTTAGGGACGCTCACTGACAAAACTGACACACAAAACCAGACACGGTCTCCGATAATTTTCCACGCATACATGCCTTTCAATCACAGCCTCCTGCCTCCCTCATTCCAAGGCCGAGGAGGTCAGTCTGGCGAAGTCTGAGAAAAACATCCTGCAATTAAAATGATCTGCTTCCCGGTCTTTTTTTTCTGCTAAATGGGATTTTCGCTGAGAAAAACTTCAAGTGAAATTGTGTTTTCGATTTGTGTGCCGGTGCAGTATACACGTGCACTGTCACATCAACACCGGGAGACACACACGTGCACACACAGCTGCCACCCCTTTATTATCCTCTTCCTCCAGGTTCATCATCACGGGCGCTGTGTCCCTGCCACTCCTGCTCCTGTTTCAGCCCCCACCCACCCAAGTTAATCCTGGACAAGACGGTGTGTCTGCGTGTGTGTGTGTGTGTGTGTGTGTGTGTGTGTGTGTGTGTGTGTGTGTGTGTGTGTGTGTGTGTGTGTGTGTGTGTGTGTGTGTGTGTGTAGCTTGCAAAACTTGCGTCCACGCTCTTTGCAACAATGTGTACCCTGAGAAAACAATTATTGTTTGTCAGTGTACACATCGTTCCCTGCATTGCGTTTGTGCACAAAAGTCTGGGCATGCTTGAATGAGCTCATACCTGTGTGTGTGTGCAAGCTTGCGCACGTGCGTGTGCACGTGCGCGTGCTTGTGTGCCTGAATAGGTTCCAAGACACAAAAGAGAGGCAGATTAACATAACAATATCCAAATCCCTTCCTGCCCTTGGACCAGCAGGCAAAGCGGACACGGACCATGCTAGCTTTGTGCGTGTTTGTGATTGTGTGCCTGTGTCTGCATTCATGTGTGGATGGCGCTCGTCTCTGCATCCGTGTCCAAAGCATGTCCGTGTTTGCATGTATATATATGTATATGTGTCTATGATAGGAAAAGTGTGTCTGTGTGCATGTACGTGTACGCGTACGCGTGCGCGTGCGGAAGCTAATCTAAACACAGTGCAGCCAGGCGTGAAGTGGAGCAGTCTAGTCGATATGCTCCAGTATCATAATGTCATGCTGTGTTACCACTTTGTATTCCCCGCTATCAGTCCAGACCGGGGCCAAGAGGCCGGCTTATCAACTGGGCTTCGTCTCTGATACCACGCGGCACACTTTCATTTCCAGGGCCAAGTGATGAGACTCACAAACCAGGGACATTATGGAATAGCTTGAGTCTATTCCGGGCAGGAGGAAATTCCTATCCGATTGCTCCTGAACTCCATATTTGCCATCTGTGGAGTTTACTTTTGTGGACTCAAAAACCAAACTAAAAACGTGAAGCACAATACCACTTCAGTCAAACGTTCCCCCGGTTGAAGAACATATGTTGTTGCTGCCGTAACTTCTTGTCAGCCGCACCCTGGAGCTTGAATCGTGCAGGTTTTACGTCAGACTCTTGGGTCAGAGAGGAATGCCAAGTGACCCGGCGTGGCTCTGCAGCTCTGCCTTCATGAACGCTGAACTCTCGCAGTCCAACAAAGCTCTGTAAAAAGTTCTCTGTGCATTGAATTAGTTCCTCGTCTCTTTGCACTTCTTTTTCGGCCCCACGGGGCCCGCTCCCCAAGGCTCTAAACCCGCTCTCTCGTCCCATTTTAATTATAACACTCTCTAACGTGAGCACTAATCTGCAAGATGACAGAAACCCAGAAACACAGTTATCTTCTGCGGAAAATGGGAAGGAATTCATATCTCCTCCATAACTAATCTACTTTTCCTCTGCTTTTCCCTCACACACTCTCTTCACACATCCCAATCTTTTTCTCAACTTTCTCTTTCACACCCTTCCTCTCATCTTCTCCCTCCCGTCGCGTCTCCGTCCTGCCGTTCTTCGTTTTGTCCTCGTTAACCCTCGTTACATTGGTCTCTGTCTTCCGCTGTGTTCTCACACTTTTTTTCTTCTTCTTCTTCTTCTTCGCAGCACACACAAGTGCTGTCCTTCTCAATTATCTAATCGCGACAGTAGAGGAAGTGTTGAATTCGGGAGGGAATTCAAGCAAAGCGGTCCCTCCCTACAGAAGGCGTGCAAACACAACATCTTTTCTGCTGTGTCAAAAAAAAAGAAAAGAAGAGTGTATGGCAGGTGGACACACTCTCTGTATGTGAACACCAAAACATGTGGAGGCTCGAACGCTATGCAAGAAAAATCGTTGGGTGTTTGTATCAACATAGCGGGTTTAATCTCTTCCATATGGGCATGGGGGCTAATGCATCTGCTAAGGCTATTAGCCGCTATGAGCCCTGTGGATCCAGGCTGGACTAGCCCTATTATCAGTTTGGCAGTGGCTGAAAATACCACCGTAGCCAATAACCCAACAACAACCGCAACCACAACAATGAAACCACAGCTATCACTATCACGAAAACCCCCACACATCTCCCGTTGACCTCTATAGAGCTCGTAGAGTCCTGCCGTGTCGAAACAGGGTCAACTTGATGGACAGAAAAAAGGCGGTGAGGCTGAGAAAAAAATTGCCCAAAGGGTATACCGACTGCTGCGGAAACAGTCGACCCAGTTTTGAAACCCCCAAAACACTCCCAGGTGCACGAACGCACACAGAAATGCAGACAAAGCGGATAGATCCAATGCGTGGATACACGTAAAGTGCACGCGCTTGTTGGACGTCGCCTGCGAGCTCCTGACGCCCCTCTCACACCTTCTGCTCTGTGTTTGACTCACCTGAGCTCGATGGCCTCCTCCATCTCGCCACAGGAACTCATCTGACACCCGGGAACGACAGCAGATGAGAGGAGATGCAGAGACGACGAGCTGAGAGGAAACCAACTCCCCCAGACAAGCGGCCACAGCAATGACAACAGCACCAGAGGAAGATGAGAGGAGAGAGAGAGAGAGAGAGAGAGAGAGAGAGTGTGTGATGATATTGCGCTCAGAGTGAGCGACAGAGAGGAGAGGCAGCGCAGAGCCGAGGAAGAGAACCACACCTCTTCTTAAGGGATTAACTTGGGAAGAAAAAAAAAGGAGCTCTGACCACATTCGCAGAGACACGCACAAGTGATGCACCCAAACACGGCCGGGCTGCCCACGGCCCGGCGTGTCTGCTGCACGGGTACGCGCAAACAAACGCTGCACACGCGCGCATGTACGCTCGCAGCTGCTCTAAAAATAAAACAGAAATCAATGTTTGATGCGCCAAATCCTGGAGGAAAGAAGGGAGTGAGTGGGAGGATAGAAAGAGAGAAAGAGAAAGAGGGGAGGGGTGAGTGAGCGAGTCATGGCTGATGGTGACACAGTTTCCTTTTGCTCTCCCACTGCTATGGGCGCACTGGTCAAGAGTGCACTGGGGGAGAGGGCAAGAAGGCTGGAGGATGTGTTTAATGGGAGGACTGGAACCTGGTAGTGTGTTACTGGACACACGGGCCGCAGATACATCAGCAGTCGGCGTTCCCAACTGATGTTTGAGTCGTAGAGAACCTTCAGAGCACACCCAGTGAGCACCGGGCTGGACGAGCGCTCCATGTGTTGAGTGTCGGTTGGTTTATTTGTGCCAAATTTCAAAGCTGGGAACCTTTGACTGGCTCCTGACCTTTGACCCCGCCCACTCCGTCGGTGTAACGAGCTGACCATTCTGTCTGATATATCAGGCGAGAAGTAACCTCCCTTCATCTGCAGTTTTCCGAAGGTAAAAAATACTTCTACGGTATTTCACTTGAAATATCTATTTTAATCAGGCGTACTCTTGCTAGTTTCTCAAGATTACCAACCCTCCCTTCAGCTGTAATTCATGTCAGAGCTATCAGTTTGTTCACAAGAGTCGGGGGTTTTGAAGAGGTTTGTGGGTCACGCTGCAAAGTCCAGATCTACATACGGCTTCTACTGTACATCAGATGTGGAGCAGTCAGTTTGTTACACCACCTCTTGCATTGCAAGGCCATTGTACAGTGAAACGAGAAATTGTACCGCCAGAAAAAAACTGTAAATGTATATTTGCATAGTTGCAAAAGTAGAGTTAAAGTGCAGCTCCCCGTGGAGGAGCAGGGGTGGAGGCTGCTAGTGCAGGGATGGAGCTAGAGATAAAGCAAAGACAGGAATAAAGACCAAAGCCACGTTCTGACGTACAACAGCGCTGCATCTTCACAGGAGAAGACAACGCGTCCTCATTCAAACCGGCCCACAAAAAAAAGGTACCTTTTCCCTCGAAGGTCCAGCAACATATGTCCCTATACGCTCAATGACATGCATCCAGTCTTTTCAAAACAAACCTCCGTCTTGGCGGGAATCAACTTAGTTTAGTTTAGGTGACAAAACTACTTAGTTAGGTTTATGCAACGATTGTGATTTGGATTAAAATAACTACAGAAGTGAGGATGTTAATGGAAAAAGAAATCAACTTGGACTTCTTGTTTCCCAAGAAGGCACGGACAGCCATCTCCTGGGTGAAAGGCTGGTTGTTGTATGACCAATCCACCTTCCCTTCCGTCCCTCCTTCCTGCTCTGTGTTTTTTTTTAGCGGTCTTTACACTTCCTGGTTCATGGTTACGTGGATTACATACTATACTAATTGCAGCGTATAGCTACAAACAGCCTGACCGAGCCGAGGTAGTCCTGCAAAGACTCGCAACATGCAACTTGGCTACGGTCTTGATTTAATCCTAAAAAAGGTCAACGGCAATTTGAAGCACAAGGCACAATGTGTTTACATAATTAGCATTTGACTGAAATCCAGATCTGTCGCTCCCTCTCATGGATCTACCTCAGACGGCCCTTTGTGTTTCCTTCATGGTCTCCTCCAGCACAGCTCGTTGCAGCGGGGACAGCCACAGAGCCGAGGCCGAGCCCGGAGATAACTCAGTGGAGTGTTAATGCCATCTCTCTTCCTTCTCACACATTCCTAGCCTTCCATGATGCCAGTTCATCCCCTAAGCTGTTTACCATGTAACACCCAGAGCCAGAGATCAACAATGGATGAGGCAGCGAGGGATCAAAACGTCCTTGTTGTCCTTGTGGGTATTTGTAGCCGACCGGCAGCGTTTAACACCGCCTCTCTTTCTGCTTACTGTCAGTTGCTTCAGTTTCACAGTCTGTTGATAGAGGTGACATGAAGTTGTGATTGTGATGTACTTTAATTGTCCCCTTGGGGAAACTTGTCAGAGTGTTCATCACAGGAGAGTGGCTCTACTTACAAAACGGCGTATGAATAAATATGCAAAATACATGCACGAACAACACTGAAAGACAATACCTATTGTTATTAAAAGGAAAAGGTTTTAGCGTTTAGGAATGAGCTGTAGAGCCGGTCCCCCTTTTCTACAGGAGCCCAGAACGGACAAACCAAACCTTGACTCTAGATAAAGCCATTTGCTTTTTCACACAGGCCACCGTAGTTCTCCGACACGCTTGGCACATGGAAGAAGTTGAAGTTGGCTGCAGTCTGCACCCCTGGCCTCTAGGTGCTGCCAAACCCTACACGCCGGCCCTTTAAGTGGTCCGGGTCCATCTCAATGACCACAGGGTCAGCTCTGCTCTGAGGTTATCAAAATTAGATAGCATTATGTATAACTAAAAACATACATAACACATTTACTGGACAATTAATAAAAAATAAAATTATTTAAAAGAGATATATTGTCCTCACTTAAAAATAGTAGGTTACTTTGTAGGCCACATTCTGTTAAAAGCCGGTATTTGGGCACAATGTCATGTTAAAATCAGGCTACTCTAATATTATTAGTGTTACACTTTATACTGTTTGTAGAATTAGATCACAGCGGTGGATGTTTCCAACTCGTGTGATCCTAACCATCTCCATAATTAAAGAAATTTGGTTTAATAAAAATAAAATAATTGAGGATCTTGATTTGTCATTTTTTTTAGAGGCTTCAAGGGATAAAGTTTGGGAACCACTGCTTTAAGTAACATGACATGTCAACAAACACAGAAATGTGTAGTTTAGGTTTTACCAATAAAGAAAAGTTGAAGAGAAGACAAGACAGAAAACAAGTCCCTTTTACAATACCGTCACACACTCACCACATTATGATCTTCTAATTATGAAATGTGCACAGAAAGAGCAACATTTACAAAGAAAACGAGATAAAACTCCACACTAATGTCAATGTGGAACTAATGTTGTCCGTCTTTTATGTTGTAAGTTAGAGGAGATTAAAAAAGTTGCCTCTAAGTAACATTAAACATGTTGAGCTCCACTTCCTTTCATTTTATCTGTATTCTATCGTCCTTCACAGTAATCAACATTGTTATCAACCTCAGAGCTGCACAGACAGCGAGAAGAGGAGGGTGAGAAGGAAGGGAATCTAAAAATAAGTGAAGACAAAGAAGCACAGCAGCAGACAAAAGGGACAGACTTTTAGACTAATCAGAGGAGACGCTATCTCTTTAGAATCGCTGTCCTGTGACTGCGCGGTCATGCATATTCATCCGTCCGCTCCACAGACACCAACATCGGCGCGTTACAGCTGCTGCGTATGCATGAAGCTCCATGATCTCACCAAGCAGGCAGGTAGCAGCGGACACACTCCCTGCTCTCAATGAGCCCTCTGGCA
>JBAMJR010000180.1:6595000-6695000 GCA_038501785.1 Myoxocephalus aenaeus
ACATTTCAGCTCTGTGAAAACATCCCACAGTGACTTCCAGAAACTCGCCTACAGTTCAGAGAACATCAGTTAACCTCCAGTTAAAAAGGGAGGAAGTGGAGGGTTAGCAGGGTATACACTGCTGAGGTGAAGACCCTCAGGCGGACTGGGGTCATCTAAGGCCAGAGAGAGAGAGAGAGAGAGACAGAGACAGAGAGAGAGAGAGAGAGAGAGAGAGAGAGAGAGAGAGAGGACAAGTGGACTGGTGTTTAGGCCCGTTGCTAGAAAACCGGCGCTCAACAATAGTCACTTTGACACACAGAGGAGATGAGACGACATTCTTGCCGGCACTTTCTCTCCAAGATAGCGGCTTCACTTCAACCCCATCGGCCTCTGTGACACACACACCCTCTCTTTCTCTTCTCCGCCACCCCTCTTCACAGCAAAACAACCCCGCCTGCACCCCGAATAGGCGTCATGCCCCGAGAAAAGCGTGGCGAGACAAAAGAGAGGGGATTCTCTTAGAAACAGAGAAGTGTGCGTGTGTTTGTGTGTGCAGTCACTGACAGATTACAGACACGCACCACAGATGGCCAGCGCGTCTCGTCTTTTCACCGCCGAGAATAAGGGCCAGCGGTGGCACCTCCCCCCGCGCTCCCTTTTTCTCTCTTTTGACAGCACGTGTGTCCGTCAAATGGAAGCGTGTGTCTGGGACAATGGCAGCGAGACAAAGGGCCCGCCTACCCCCCACCAGGATGCTGAATAGGGGGGGCACGTGGGCCTTGTCATCGAGGGAACAATAGCACTGGGGGAGAGAGAGAGAGAGAGAGAGAGAGAGAGAGAGAGAGAGAGAGAGAGAGAGGGTGTGGCACCCCAGCACCCTCTGCAACCGGGGATGGTGAGGTGCAGCCTGGGTGGCCCGAGTTCAGATTTGAACTTGTAGGTGTTTAGCCTTATTAATGGGGGACAAAATAGCCATAAATCAATATGTAGGTCATATGATAAAGATAAAATATATAAAAAATTCTTGGCTTCCTCTCCAGATTCAAAGAGACTATACGTGTTAGCCATAAATCATGTATTTGTCTCCGTGCTGTCTGTTGAAAGTGGCTTTAGAAAGTGACTGGATTCCTGGATTTCAGCAGCAGCATGATAATCAACCCGCAGAGGCGAGAAAACATGCGCGAGATCAGAATCAGAATCAGAATCAGAAACCGTTTATTTGCCAGGAATGTTTTCACAAACAAGGATTTTTTCTTGTTTGTGCATAAACATTAGACATGAGACGTTAGACGAGACAAACAACAATCAACAATCAACAATCAACGACAATGGGTATTAAATTAAGAATAAGATAAAGATAAAGTGCTCAGTGTTGCATCACGATTATGTCCCCTAGACTTTTGTTGTTGTCTAGTGGCCGAGCAGCTGGAACAGAAAAGACTATACTTGTTCGAGGAATTTCAGACATCCAATATTTTAGACTCGGTGGTTGAACAGCAAACTTCTTCTTTCAGCAACGCTCTTGGCGATGGCGCTCTGGATGTCTGGTCTGTAAGTCTGGACTGCCGTGACATTTATTACAGACATTCATTATCCCCAGAGAATTAACCCCACTGGCTTTAGTCATCCTCTGTTTCTTCGCTGTAGTGCCACCCTGAAGCTGACATTTGTGGTTCTGACCGAAATGTCTCGCCCACTATTGGATGGATTACCGTAGAATTAGGTGTTTATAGTCATGTGCATTCATTGTAATAACTTGTGTGAGCCTTTTGACTTTTAATCTGGAATCATCATCTCTTCGAAGATACAATTATTAAGACTTATTAAGACAACTTGCATTGAGTGTTTACTTGCCGAGCTGCTTTATCTGATACGAAATCTTTTGACACATTGCCTGCTTTCATTTGGTGTTTCCTCTTGCCCCATGCCTGTGTGCAGCTGTTGTGTAATACAGCTATAGCAATTGTGTGTGACAATAACGGCTTAATTAGAGCCCCACAGTCTCTGTTGGCCACACGATGATGATGTTTGCCGACCTCACGCGTGTTTCAAGTCTCGGCAAGTTGATTTTCTTACCCCAGCATAGACAAAATGGAACGGAGGGCTTCCAGGGAAATGGCCAGTAGATCCGGGATTGGGAGCGTTTGGGTTGCGTCTCAACGGCTCTCAACATGTCGTCAGCGAGCCGGCGGCTTGTAGCTCACGGTGCTAAATGTGCAAAACTATGAAAAACAGTGTTTCCCCCGACGGGGAGCCCGACGATGACGCTGTCAGTCTAGAACAGGGGTGGGCAAACTTTTTGGCTCAGGGGCCACATTGAATTAAAAAATTTGACAGACGGGCCGGGCCAGTATCAGATGGATGGAGAGTGTTTGACAAAGGGGGCGTGGCTTATCGCCGTCGGGTCTCTCCGTGAAAAAGAGCTGTCTTTTCCGGTATCGATTATGGAATAAATAACCACTAGTTTTGCTTTATACTTGTTGTGGAAGTCCCAAACATGTCGGAACATGAAACGCCCTTGTGTTTGGGTTCATAATATTATCCGTAGCCGCACACAGCTCGGTGAATTTCTCCGACTCGTCCAGGAACTGCGCCGGTCTTATCTCCGTAAAACGGATACCGATTCTGCCATCCACCTTGGAAATAACCACCAGTTCTGCTTTATACTTGTTGTGTAAACTCCACATACGTCGGAACATCAAACTCCGTGGTGTCTGGGTTCATAATATTATCCGTAGTCCCACAACAGCGTCTGAATGACAGCCGCTGCACACACGAAAAGCCTAAAAGAGCGCTGTGCAATAAATAAGCATGAAGAAACATCAACGCTGGTCTGTTGTGGTCATCGTGCTTCGGGAAACTGAGCTTGGGAACGGAGAAGCGCTACAGCGGTCTTTACTATAACTTAGAATTATTTAAAATAAAAAACTTTTTTTAATATATTTTTTTAACAACTTTTTTTTAATATATTTTTTTAATGTTATAATAATTATAATACTCGGCGGGCCGTATATTAATACTCGGCGGGCCGTATCCGGCCCGCGGGCCGTAGTTTGCCCACCTCTGGTCTAGAAGGTGTTATCAGCCGTATGAGAGCAGTGCAGAGCGGCAGCCGTGAGCTAGCCAGTCGGGCACGCTCACGTGCACTAAACGCTATGTCAGCAAAGCAAGGAGAAGGTGGGATAACAACACACACAGCGAGAGAGCGACTTCATCTTCTGCTCAGATATACGTTACTCCACTATAGATAATAGTTGTTTGCTGCTATATTACCGTTCAGACTGTTACAGCTCCTTTTAGTAGTCACAGTTTGTAACAAAACACGCTAAATCATCAGTAGTGGCTCTGTAATTGTGTATATGCTGATACCCGTGGCATTAAGCAGAAAACAAGTCCACCCCGAAGAGCCCTGACCCAGCTGGTGGATTTACACCCGCCTCGGGCTCCTACCGGGTCCAACAGGGGCTTTACAGATATAGCACCACTCCTGAGACACCTTTGATGGGACTTATGGGATTATTGACTCGCCCGGTGCAAAAAATGTATCTGCGCTTATGTGTACGTGTGCACTTGTTTGTAAATGCATGAGTATTTTTTTTTGTTGCTTTCCTCCCAGGGGTCAAGGTGCAAAGTGGCAGGGGAGGAGAGTAGAAAAGCTTGGAACAGCTGGGCTGAGTCTGCAGGGGGACGGGGGACGGGACAGAGGGAGAGCTGGGTCGGAGGGAGAGAAGGGGGGGATGACGAGAGGACAGAAAGCGAAGGAGAGGGGCCGGCACGTACGGGCAGGCCGGCAGCCTGCTGACGGGCTCTTTTGAGGCAGCAGCTGGTTGGAGTGGGGGTCTCACCAGCTGTGCCTGCGGCTGACCTCTCCCCACACTTCTCCACCACCTCTTCCTCCCCAAACTCCACTTCCCATCCCATCCCATCCCCCCCACACACACACACACAAACTAGAATCCTCACCCAAATGTAGGCAGAAGAAATATACCCACACATCTGTCAGTAGGAGGAGAGTGTGTCTCTCTGATTGCTTCAGAAGCGGCGTTGAGACACTCTTGGTAAAAACGCTGCGCCACGCCCCAAACAAAAGCCCAGAGGACGCGGAACTATTCTTAACCAGACATTTCCCGACAAGCCTTCTGTGACGTTTCAAACCCAGAGACGTGTTCCCTGCTGGATAGATCTCCACGGCCCACAAGCCGGTGACTCATGCGCGATTGTGAGGAGATGCAGAGGAGCAAACGAAATTATGAACGCTGTTTTTAATATGAGACATTATCGCATTACAAAGTAGAGTATATTGTTATAGTAATTGATGCAACTTTCTGTCTGGAAGAAAACACATTTATGCTAAATTATATGGTATAATTATGATGATTTAGTGGAGGAATCCTCATTTATAAAGGTGATTCTCGAAAAAAAGCCTGGGATTCCAGCAGCGGATCTCATATTTCTCAAATCAGTTTGAGGAGAGACCACCTCCCTGTTCTCCTTCATTATGACCTGCATCCAGGCTGACAGCAGATCAGCGCCCATCAGCTCGGATTTATACAAGGAAGAGAGGAAAAAAATAAAACGAAGTTGCAGATGCAGATGCAGACAGCATCACTTCAGAAGGGCTTATTCAGAGCGCCTCTATAGATCAAGTGAATCCACAGAGCTCTCTGTTCTTGTTTTTCACTCCGTCATGTGTTGCTGGCGGTGGTGAATCCGCTGCGTCAGAAAGAGAGCAACACAACAAAGAGAGAAAAGAAGAGAGAAGAAAAAAAAAATCGAGGCCAAAACAGTGATTGCCCTGGAGAAAGAGAAACTGAAGGAAAAAAAGTCCCACGCTCTGGTTGTTTTGTCTAACTTGTCTCACAGGAATTGTCTTTACACACTCTGACTGGTAAATGTTTACACCCCAGACAACACAAGCAAACAATATCCGGGTGTAAGTATCTCTTGCGTCTTATTGGTCCATGCAATGGCACATTGCAGGGGAGACGGACTCTGTCAAAAGTGAAGCGATCTCAATATACTACCCACGCTTCTATGTGACCTACATACGCAAACAGGACCATCAGCGAGAAAGCAGGTCGAAATGAGATGAAACAATGTACAGGTTCACCGGAAACTCCTTCAGCTCAGGCTCCAGCGAGGCCTCCAGCAGCACCCAGCCCACCGGCAGCAGCGGGACGCTCCTCTTGCAGCCGGGAGCACAGCTGCACCTTCGCCGAGCCAACATCCATGCACCGCTCTGCTGGAGACCCAGGCCGGATTTGGAGAAAGACTGTCAGAGCCCTGCGGCAGTAAATGAGAGATTTTCTAAAAGGTTGAGTTTAAAACACATCCACTTTTTGTCCACAGGGACACAAAATGAAAGCTCCTCGTAGTAGCTTTAAATATTCATCACTTCTCTAAATGCCACTAAATACTAAATGTCATGTTGATGTTTTGAAAAAACATCCTAAGTTATTATCTATTTAGAGTTTAACATGAGGTCATCCGTTCCATGAGAAGCATGGGTGTGGTTTGATCAATTGTTGAGGAAAATAACCCCTGACTGGCACACAGAAATACTTTACGTCACCATGTTTTCCAGTTAAGCCCTGCCTACTTCAAACCAGTAAGAAGAGCAAGGACAAAACTAAATACAGGAAATCTCCCAGGTTACGTAATCAATACTGTTCAAACTTGACAGGAAAAGGTGGGTATATGTGGGACACCATCTTTTATAGTAAGAACGCTGGTTGAGTTTTCAGGGCCTTTAAACCTCACAGTAAATGTCATGCCTACCCGGGCATGAGCTAGTGCATCGCCGTCACATTTAAGTAACTTGCAGCAGTAATTTATGATTTAATCTAGACACACTGGACTGAGCACCGGCTAACTGAGGGCAATAGCATGTGCCATTGGGTGCATGTGTGAGTATTAAATCTGTTTGGAGTAGGATTCCCTTTCACAGTAGGAAACTTCCAGCAAGAGTTCTGTTTATTGGTCTCCTCTCCTTTTCTCCCCGGGTCTCTTTACCCTCAAGGGTTAGCCATGTGAATATTGGATAGGGACAGATTGTATTAGATAACACAGACCTACATACTGGAGAGCAATGCACAGATTTACACTCAGGGAGCTTTATTACAAACACACAGACCAGCTCAAATCTGCAATATTCACGACTGAAGAATGATAAATGTATACCAACACATTTAGCTAATTCAATATATGAAAAAGTGACTTGTTCACAGTGTAAAATAGTTCATTTCTTATCACTGTCCTGTTTTACAAAAGAAAGACATCAAGACTAAATGTGAGAATAAAACTTTGCAGTATAACACTACTGCGTGGGTTCTCGTCCTTGCTTTCATAACAAAGCATATTTCTGTGTCATATCTTGTAAGTTACGCACATACAGTAGTCTACTGATATATTTGGGAGCGAGGAGCCCACACAGCATAGGGGGGGTCTAACAACATCTGTCCTAACTTTACTTTGTAAAGCCGGGACCTCAGGCGAACACTAAGATTAGAATTTCTCTCACACAAGGTTTAAAAGCTGTCGATGTGCGCTGAGGGATTTGTGTGAAAAGATTGGGAGTGAAAGAAATGAGTGTAGAGCGATGCAGAATGCGGCATAATGGGGAGATGAAAGTGGATACATAATGCATGGACAGGATGGTTTCTGCGTGAGCCGCACCAGGCGTCTCATCTCACTCAATAAATGACTCAGCCTTTTATTCATACAGGGATCAGGTGATTATGGTGTTGCCGGAGAACAAGATGGAGAAACTCCTCCTCACTATCAGTTATAACAATGTGCAGGAGGTGTTGTGATGCAGCAGGTATCACATGGACACAGACAGCTTGCATAAACAGCCCTGCACGTCACAGGCGGTGACGGTGCATGCAAACCTCTCCCGAGTGCTGGGGATCTGAGTCTCCAGAGGAAGGGAAAGGAGAGGACAAGAAACCAGAACATTAGGGTTGTTTGCCTTCAAAAAATACCTTCTACATGCATCACCCTTTCCCGGAGCGAGGGGTGATGCCTTTTGTGGCCAAATCTTCCCATGCAAAACACAGCTTGACTAAGCGACACCCCAGAGGAGTTCCATACAACTTCTGTCTGCCTGAGGCATGTACTGTGGGAGCTGGCTGGACGTAAACAAAATCCATGTGAGGAAAGGAGTGGAGTGGAGTGTGCAAGGGTGTGCGTAAGTGAGAGAAGAAGTAGAAAAAAAACTTCAAAGCTGGTCTACAGCTGAGAAGGGGGGTTAAAAGGGGTTGAGATTTTTCCTCTGGCTCTTAGGAATGCGGAGAAAGAGCAATAACACTTTCCCTATGTGGAGCTCGCAGAGCAACATAGCATGCACACGCGCACACACAGCAACAGGCCTGTTCCCACTGCACATATCAAGCAGCCATCTGGTGAACTTGCCGGTCCAGGACGTGGCTGAGTCAGACTGTCGTCCAGCACTGCAGCCTTCTAGTTTTTATATCCTCCTCACAACCGTTTATCGTCTCCACCGTCCTCCTTCCTCTTGTAACCCATGCTGTTACCCTTGTGCCATCCTTTGAAAACAGGGAGACGAGGGGTGATGTCGAGGGAAGGAGGGAGGGCTTAAAGAGAATGGTAAATGCACGCTCACCTCCCCTGACAAGTTGACTGACTTCACAGAGAGCAAAGTGATGCTACAGGGCAATAGATGAAGGGAGAGAGGCGCCACTAATCAAACCATAGTGTTCCTATTACATCAAATAATTTCCGCGCTGGCTGGGTGTCGTTTTGGCATCGCCACATATTCCTCTTTGAGCCGAGGCGAGACCCGACGCGGCCTGTGGGACGACAGTCTAAATAGTACTTTCTATTGATCTCCTTGTTGCGACTTGTTGAAGCCTCATCCATTATAACATAACTGTAAGAAAAAGAAGGGGAAAAAGCACTTTATTCCATATTTCATCATGCTTGTAGAGTAATTTTAGAGGGTCGGCCAACGCTGTGAACGTGATATCCGAAGGATCGTGTTGTGCGTAATGATGTGAGGCAGTTTCAGCTTTGAAATATAATAGAAAATCGATGTTGCAGGATGTTTTTGTTTTTTTTGTCCTCAAAAGGCCTTGGTAGAAGAAGTTTGAATCATTTTCTTAAAAAAGAGGAGTGCGATCATATGAGGTTGTGCAAACAAGTAAACCTGCTGCCAATAAGATGGTATTTTCAGTCTCTGCTCTTATTAAGTTTATTTATGGAGCCGATGAGTTGGTGCCTTCACGCTGCAGAAGGAGAAGCGGCCTACTGCCTTATTATGTCAGTAAAGCAAGGTAAACAACCATAACCTCAGAACAACTACATCTAAAAGGTGTAAGCATTTACACATAAATCCATTAAGTGGTCCGACACCTTAAAACTGTACTGTATATTTTCCTCAGAGTAGGAGATTAAAGGAATATGGTATTACTTTTCAAGGTCTGATACCAATTCTTTATCCATACACCTATATACTTTATATCTGTCAAACATAGCCGATAGTCATACTGTAGCCGATTACCTTAACTTAAGTACCGCAGCACCCTGGAGTCTATTTCAGCCAAGAAGTAATCCAACAAAATGCCCTCTTTTTTTTTTTTTTATACAGTTAATATATAGTATACTGCTTTAATTATGAAGGCAGGAGACGCTTAGCTTTGCTGAGCACAAAGCTAAGCAGATGGGAAACTAGGCTGGCTCTGTTAACAAATTATCACTTTCACATAGTTTCTAAACAAACAAAAAGATGTTGATTCGTGAGTTTTAGAAGTGTTAGGTGGATTTTGTTAATTTAGGACAAAGCCCATCTAGCAGTTTCCCTCTGTTTCCAGTCTCTGTGCTATGCTGAGCTAACTAGCCTCTGGCTATAGCTTCATATTGATCTAATTCACTTCTGTAGCTTAAACTACACTCTGACTTTTGGTGGATTGATACTGAGCATACATGTATTTATCAAAACGACGACCCTTGTGTTCTAATATCTATTCCATCAAATACCAAGGATCAATGAGCTACTTTGTGGAAGTTAACTGTCAAGAAAGAAAAATACCGTTTAATTACATTCAACAAGTAAAATAAATTCAAAAACATCTGACAGTTCCCACCGGTTTCTCTCAGTTTATGGCATGAGGTAATAAATCTGGCTGCGATATTTTCACACTTTGGAATTTGTCCAAGTAAGTGGGGGAGTTTTTGAATGGCAGCGCCTCAGGATTCAAAGTCATCGCACATTTTGGTTACGCTTGGAAAACATTAAACCGAGCGGTTTGCGGTCTGTGTGCGTCTGCACCGGGCTTTCCCATCCATAGTGCCTAGCATAATACCTGACTGACTGGCTAGCTAGCTCTGCAGACCAGGAAGACCTTGGCTTGAGTGGCTGGCTGATTTACAGGCGTTCTGGGTGGTTGCCTCGAACACAGACAAACCCCTGAATCCCTACTGGGCTTGCTGGGCTTACTGGGTAAACGGGCTCCTCATCCTCCTACAGTGCAGACGGACAAAGGCAGGTCTGTTCCTCTGGGAGCCAGCAGGCAGCGACCGCCACTTCCCCTGACCGGGAGAGGCAGACAGAGCGAAGGGGGTTGGGGGGGGCGGGGGGGGGGGGGAGTGTGAACTAGATGAAGAAATTGATGTTTTGAGAGGAAAAGGAGAGGACTTTTTTTAGGACTGGAAGGAAATTGGAATAAGAAAAGGAGGATTATAATGCATTAGAGGAGGGAAAGCGTAGAGAGCCGCTCTGCAGGTCGGACGCCACCTAATAGCTGTAGGTAGTCCAATATGGTTCCTGTGTAATGACCTACAATCAATCAAAATGTGGCTTTCTGCTGCCCTTTTCCCAAAGCGTTTTCCCCATAGCCTCTGAGCAGTCACGACAGGAGCAATCCCCTCTAAATGCTAACACTATCAACAATCTCCATGCTTGTTTCTTTTTTTTTCTTACATTGGCATTTCAGTGCAGCTCGCCTTCGCAACAAGACACCTCTTCCTCCTCCATCTTCCCTCCCTCTGCTCTGTCCATCTCTCCAGCGCCTTCAATGGCTCCTCACCTCTTTTCTACTTGGCCTCCAGCCTCAACCATCTGCCCCAGCAAATAGCTGCTGTCGTGTGAAAACCAGTTTGGACGGACCGGATTCCCCATGACTCGTTTTTTCAGATTTCTCAGACATTAAAATATCTTACATTTCACTCAATTCTCTCCTGAAAATGAGTGCTAGTTTATTTTACATAGTTTTAATAAAGCAACTACACATTTTTTTTCAATGGAAGTCAAAGGGTAACTTAGCTAACTTAGCTTCTAACACACAGTTAGAAGCTATTTCACCTAAATTAAATGTATATTGTATTGTTTTATAGATGTAGTGACTCCTATATAATATGCTAACTGCATAGTATAACTTGTGTAAGAATTGCCAAATACTTGATGTAACACTTTCATCTAAAAAACCACTCAAAAGGAATAGACCGTTAGCTTAGAATCGCACAAAGACTCAGCGGGAAACAGCTAACGCTAGCCCGTTGTCTGTCAACAACTTTACACTTTGAGTCATGTGAGGATAAAACAAACAGACTAATGTGTTCATTAGTGAGCTTCAGAGGTGCTGGTAGGTAGATTACTTTATAATCTCCACAGAGTCAAGCTAACGGTTGTCCCCTGCTACCAGCTAGACTAAGCTAAAATAAGTGACTGCTAGCTTTCAGCTCCATATTTAGAGGACAAACATGAGAGTGCTATCAATCTTCTCATCCAACTCTTGCCAAAAAAAGCGAGTAAATGTTGTTCACAAAAATCTCAAACTATTGCTTGGCAGTGAGGGAGGAACACAGGTTGTGTGGGGAAACGTTTTGCGAGCATTTTTAGTTATTGAGAGGTGACATTTTGAGTGATGTGCTTTCACTCCACTCACTCCTCATCAAAGTGTTGATTTTACTGAAAACATTTTTCATATTCTCATGCTGGTTTGTTGCACATTTCTCTCTGCACATGTGGTTTGTAATGAATGCAAGCCTCTAATGTCATAATAGGGACTTCCAGTAAAGTCTGACTGTGGTACTCAACAGTGACCTTTCACTACTTAATGACATTTTTATCTCCTGTGGCATCACTATAATGTTCCTACAGGGAATTATGGCCCGTCTGTGGTACTCACTACAACAATTTTGATTGGCTTCTTTTAAGTCTTATAATGGATAATCAGTTATTTAAATGTCATACAGCACGGCAGAATATTACCTCATACTCCCTGTGTTTTTGTTTTATATTTCCTGACTTCTTCCTGCTATTTTGATATATTTCTTTCTCACGAGTACTACGGAGAATACAGTGCCTCGTTTTTCCATGGAGGGATCATATCCATCGCAGTCCTCTCTTCCTCATGACCATGATGCCAACAGCTGGGAGAGAGTGGGCCACATCTGGCGTGCAGCTGGCCACCACAGAAAGACAGGCAGAGAGATGGGACTGAGAGGGGAGCAGGAGAAAAGAGGAGAGGAGGAGCAGAGACGAGCGATGGTGTGATGAGAAAATCTATACAGGGTGGATTCAAGGTTGTCGAGTGCTGCAGAACCGAAGCGAGAGGAGAAGTGAAAGGAAGGATCGAAAGATCGGACAGATGGCGAAACCTGTAATTCTGACCAAAAAAGTTAACACAAAGAGAGCTGTGTAGATAAATATAAGTCTGCACAACATATTGATGGAAAGAGGCAGAGAGAAAAGGGTGGAGGGGAGGAGTACAGTCATATGGAATCAGATGCTCCAAATCAGCTGCGTTGCTGTCAGAGCCATAGCAACCATGAGTCATAGCACCGGTAAACAGACCGAATGTTTCATAAACCGAGAGCGGCACTGGCACGTTCACTCTACAAATTTACAAGCGTGTTGTAGCGGGGAGGAGAGCCCCAAACTGGTCCACATAGAAAATAACATGTCCTGCTTCCAGGAGGTATTTTTTACAGCCTGGATTTACAGTTGCCCCACCCCCCCAAAAAAAACACCTGTAGAAGTCTGTGAACCAGAAAACGATGGATTCCTGTTTTTTTTCCCCGGAGTCAGTGATGGATTTTACCAGGCGAGTCAATTCTCCGAAAGTATATCAACTGTGCTTGTATATTACATACATTTCTTGGGACAAAGGTAGAGCATAGTGAGTGATGTCCCGTAATATAGTTTTATTTGCTCAGTGGGCTCCCATGATATGATTTAGTTTTTTTTGTAAGATGATCCTTCCAAATGGATTTTCTACATTTCTTCGTGTCGTCTGTGCTCTCCACTGAAGACACAACCTACAATCGCATTAGGGCCACAAGCTGAACCCCCTGTTTGACGGTCGCGAAGAAATGAAAGACCACAATTTACTGTAGTGACCAGAGGCCGGCGAAAGATCACTGCAAAGTCGATGCATTTATTAAACTGTGACAGTACACTGCTGCAATAACAAATCCAAGAGCTGCATGTCCCTTTAATCCTTTTTATTACCCACTGACGCTCAGACAGTTTGTAACTTTATCCTCTCACCGAGATTTATAGCTCTTGAACAACAGCTGAACAAAGTATTGCGACCACATAATTAACAATAAGGACAGTGGACTTTGGTATTACAATTTAAATGAACCTGCTAGTTTATGGTATCAAACAAAAGCAATAGACTGTCCAATATATGTAGGTGTCAAGAGTTTCAAAGCATGACAAGCTAGATGGTAGTCATTTCTTTATAAACAGAAGTCACATATATGTGGAGAGAATTGTTTTCAGTTATTTGGATGTGATGTTGCTATATTTATAGTGAGCTAATATGAGCTGATTCATCGGTCTGAGCAATTATTCAATCAAGTCCCCAAAAATAAAACACTTAAAAGCATTTGCTTTTTAATTTATGCACACAAAAAAACCACTATCACCTTCCCTGTGTCATTCCTTCATTCATCATTTGGCTTTTCAAGTTGTGATACACAGCCATGTTCCTTGACCTTTATTTTGTCCCGGTTTTTCCACATGGGCAGTGCATGCACACAGACACATGTGCACGTGCACAGTGCACGCACACAGACAGTGCATGTGCAGACTTGTACCCGCTTCCTCCGGTGACTCATTCTTTTTTTCAGCTGCAGGTAACGTGCGGCTGCTTTTTCTCAACATAAACAGAAACTTGCACCCTCGGCCTCTGTCTTCCTGTCCTACACACACACACACACACACACACACACACACACACACACACACACACACACACACACACAGAGCTTGATTCCTATACGTCCTCCATCAGCAGAATACGGCTATCAGCTGTCCTCCATCCTTCACTGGGTCTCTGGGTCTCTGACTGCTCCAGACAGGGCTGTGGAGCTATAGAGCACACACCACACAGATGCACGCCATCAACCGTAAAGAAGCACTTTAAGTGGTGTCACCCCCACCTTTTTTTCTCTCTCTCTCTCTCTCTCTCTCTCTCTCTCTCTCTCTCTCTCTTTCTCTCTCTCCCCCTCTACTCTTCACATAGCACGCTGAATAGGCCCCTCTGTGCTCTGGAAACTTGGGTTCTGTCTGTCGCTAACAATCTCTCTCCCTCAACGTTACTCTGAAAAAGTGCAGCGGTAGAAGCCGGCCTCGTATTAAAATAGTGTATGTTCTCCACGCTGTGAGAGCAAAGCTCGGCTGCACAGTGTACACACACACACACACACACACACACACACACACACACACACACACACTGTGCAGGCTGAGTTCAGAGGAAAGTCGCTGTACGTGGGCAGTCGGTACCGTAAATAACACAAGATTAGAAACTAACAATGCCGACGTTCCACCGACGAATAACAGGGCAGACGGGCCATCTGGGCTCGTTTACCTCCATGTATACATCAAATGGAGACTCCTGATTATGCAATCATGCTGTCTTTTAATCCAGGGAAGGTTGAAAGCACGTATACTCTGTTCTGCTAAGCACAGCTCGATCTAACATGGCCCCGGACAGCTTTATTCTTCCATCACAGGAGACAGGCGCTCAGTGCCTTGCTCAAAGGCACTCTAATAAAGGTCGTTAAGGGAGGGGAAAGCATTACTAATTAATTTCCTTAGCTAATTGGAGGATTTATACCCTTCATGGTCGACACACTGCTTTTCCATCCGCTTCCTTCCATCTTTGAGCTAAGCTAAGCTATTTAGCCTCCAGACACGAGAGAAAAATTCTCATCTTACTGCCAACGAAAAAAGAAGCTAATGAGCATATTTTACAAACTGTCAAACTATTCCTTTCCGAATCTACAAGGCAGTCCATGTGCTCCTTCCTCAAAGGTTACCAGTGTGAAGTAACGGAGGACAGAGACGATTCACTATTTCGGTCATTCTGCCATGACTCTCCCGCTGAGACTGTGTTCAGCCTCCTCAAGGCAGTCAAGGCTTTTTGTGGAAATTTTGCACACTTGTGTTCACACTGCAGAAGGAGGTGTGGTGTGAAATGCATTCGGTATTGGACATTCGCCGTAGGTGCGAGGTGTAATGGGACAAACCATGTGAAAACTAGGGTTGGGCGGTACGGGAAAAAAGTCCAATATCACATTATTGTTCACCAAATACATCGATATCGAGACGATGTTGTATGGTCGACCATCGGGGCTTTCTTTTTTCTTTGTGCTTTTAAAAAATATATATTTGCACAATGAGGTTTTTGAGTAATGTGGATATATATAAATGCAAAAGGCAAACAATAAAACAGATAGAACAGTCTTGTACGTTTAGAAAATAACAACCAGGAAAACAACAACACTTTGCCATATAGTGATAATATCGATATCGTCTCATATCACGATATCGATATATATTATCAATACACTGTACTTCTCAGCCCCAGTGAAAACTATCGACAATCAGCAAACACAGCAGTTGCTAAAAGCATGGGAAGAGGACAGATCAAATCAGACCCAGAGGGAGGGATGTGATGTTTCAGAGGCTTGTCTTTCTCTTTTTTTTTGCATCGTGTGTCTTCTGCACACACGTTGCATCTGAGCGTCAACAGCTAAACAGGCTGAAATAGGTCATCACCAACGAATAAATCAGGAGACCAATGAGACAAGAAATGAAACCCCTCGCAACTCAAAGTGACAGTTATTAGTTGCGATGAGCGCTCCACTCGGAGTTGCGGCTGCTGAGAAAGACCCATTTCCACTTTCCGTGTTATCTGCAGAGAAAAACGTCACTGAAGCACAGAAATAAACTGCTGATCGCCAGAGAAAAACACACACACACACACACACACACAGATGCATTGTCAAACACAGAGAAAAACACAAACCGCTGCCTTCACACATGAGTGTCCACTTGACAGGCATTCAAATGCATTGCTCCGATCGTTTATCAATCCGGATCAACGCAACGCACGGCAATAAGGCCGCATCAAATGCCCACAAACGGACATATAGACTGAACAATGGGCCCGAGTCTTTGCACCGCGAGCATGCCATTAGCGTGTGCAGTAATGGAACTGTATGTGTGTGTGGTGTGTGTGTGTGTGGGGGGGGGGGAGTGGTTGCATTTAACTAGCCTGCCGAAATCAGATAACTCCACTCAGCACATACTGGAGGCACTTAGGCGTCAGACGGCAGAGTTGGAAATATGTGAGCGAGAGATGGAGAGAAAGTGAGGATGACATGGATTTTTAGAAGGCAAGTACATCTTTCTGTGTCGGAGGTTCTGTGCAGACATGATCACGACCAATGTGGGGAGGTGTTCCCACCACAAACAAATGGTTCCCAGTGTACCCATTGGCAGATTCCCACTCTCTTGCTCCTTTTATATCCCCAATACTCTCTCTTCATTTCTTCTTCTTCAGCTTCTTCAGCTTCTCCAGCTTCAATCCTCCTCCTCCTCCTCCTCCTCCTCGAAGTCCCTTCCTTCTTCCACCACACATCTCCTTCAGTCCCTCCTCTCGTCATCGTCTTCACTAAATCTCATTATCCTATTCTATTTCTCTAATTAAGCCCATCACCAGAAATAGAACTCTGTAGTCAATTTAAGGGTTTTTAGTTGAAGGGTTTGGTTTGACTCATTGACGCCCACGCGCCCAACGTGCCACACAGTGGTCATCGCAGAAGATATGCCTGAAAACATATCTTACAGTTTTTGGGTCGTAACTTTATGAGCTTGAACTCACTCTCTCTCTCTCTACGTAAATCATAAATCGAGACGTTCCTCTCCCTCCTAACCGGACAAGCCGCTGACCCGCGGTCTATTAAAGTGTCCGTAGGTTGCCGCGACTGGCTCTGAGGAAGCACAATGTGGCTGCCGGCAGTAGCCGGGCCGGGGCTGGAAGTGGAGCCGCTTGTTTAGCAGACCCACCCTGACCAGCACAAAGGGGGGCGACGCCCTCCTCCGCCACCAGCCAGCCCCCTGATTGGCCAGCTGGATGACCTTTGATCCCCGCTGTATTGTGGTCTCAGCTGCACCAGCCCTCCCCCTTGTGTGTGTGTGTGTGTGTGTGTGTGTGTGTGTGTGTGTGTGTGTGTGTGTGTGTGTGTGTGTGTGTGTGTGTGTGTCAAAAGAGATGCAGCAATCAGAGCAGAGGAAGAGGGCAAATGGTCTGAGGGGAAATGGAGAGTGTGTGTGCATTTGAGTGTGTGTGTGTGTGTGTGTGTGTGTGTGTGTGTGTGTGTGTGTGTGTGTGTGTGTGTGTGTGTGTGTGTGTGTGTGTGTACTGCTGTTTGGATGGGGTGGTGTAATTATGTTCCAGTTGTGACGACTGAGTTGCAACAGTGATTAGCTCCATCAGAGCACATTTATACCCAGCAGCCTCTTGGTTTGCCACCTCTCTCTTCGATCCGCAGCTCGAGTCCAGGTCTTTCTCTAGAAATACTCTGGACTAAACCAAGCTTGCCTCTAGCCCAGGTTCTGGACCAAACTTAAACGTTCTCCAGCCTCATTTCCAGACCAAGCTTAGCTTTCCCTTTAGCCCCAATTATGGTTCAGAAATATCCTTCCTCAAGCCCCTGGCCGGACCAAACTTAGTCTTCATTAGTCACCATTTACAGATCAAATTTAACCCCCTCTTAAATTAGCTTTAGACAAAATCAAGCCTAAGTCTCCACACCAAACCTAGCCCTAACTGTAGCCCCAGACATAGCTTAAAACTGCAGCCTAATGTAGCTCACAATCCAGGCCAAATTGAACAGCCCTCTGGCCACAGCTTTTAGCCCAAATCTAGCCACAGGTCCAGACCAACTCTGGCCTTCCTCTAGCCCCAGCTCTAGACAACATCTAGCCCCAATGTGGCTCATGCTCTGGACCAAACCAAGTCATCCTCCGGCCTCTCAGGCTTTAACAAACCGAATCCTGAGCCAAACCAGGCCGGTCAGCCTGACCCGGGACCAGTCTGTGCAGGTGGTCTAGGGCTTGTGGGCTGAGACACCCTGAGCACTGCACTTACTCTCATAATACACCCCATGTGACTCTCTCTCTCTCTCTCTCTCTCTCTCTCTCTCTCTCTGGGTAGACCACCCCATAACTGCATGACTGGCTGTCTGAGGAATGCCATGTCATGGAACAGATGGAGCACCACAGACAATAGAGCCGCATGCATTTACTGGACCTATAGACGAAGGCATGTGCCAAGTGTGTGTGTGTGTGTGTGTGTGTGTGTGTGTGTGTGTGTGTGTGTGTGTGTGTGTGTGTGTGTGTGTGTGTGTGTGTGTGTGTGTGTTACAGCCACAGTCTCGCTTTTTTGCCCTCATGCTCTATGAATCTCTCATTGGTGTCATTATCACATTGAGCCCCACAAAGAATAAGCCCTGAAGAAGTTTTTGAAATGATGCAATCAAACCCCAAAGAAGACACAATTAACCACCCAGCAATGATGCAACGGAGAGAGAGAGAGAGAGATCCTGCAGGTACAATTATGGGTTTACATATTCAAACGCAGGGCGCGTGTTTCGGTAGCCATGCTGTCTTGGATTATAAAAAAAAAAACCCACAAAAAACAACAACCTAGAAACACCGCAAAACCCATGAACCAATAATGACCAAGCAATCATCTCATTCCCACGCCAATAATGACGTAACCTCTTTACAATAATCGGTATCATATAGGATCGTAATAAAGGAGCTATACATCATTATAGCCCTACAAAGTTGCATTAAAAATATGTTTTATCTAAATGGCATTTTTTGATTATTCCGGAATATTCATAAAGTCATATTCATACTGATTGCCGGTAGTTTTGTGTGAGAGCCGAGCCCTGTCCTGCTAGAATACTTGTTCCTCCTTCTTTATGGATTAAGGATGGAACCGGCTATCAAAAGGCTGGAGCTCCCACATTTCATTCATTTCACGCATACGGGGCCCACTGGCGAGATCCGTGTCCACGAGCGCTGCAGTTGCGCCGCAAACATTTTACAAACGAGCCCGTTAACTCACACACACGGCGGATTTTACAACGTCATTACAGAGCCGCTCGCGCACTTTGTCGGTGGTCGGATTGACTCATTATAGAGAGGCATCCTAATAAAGCCCGTTAAAGTGTCAGTAAATGCAGGGGATGCCAGGTTGGACGGAGGGAATCAAGTGAACTCACCCAAGACAACGACGGATGATCGGCTCCCCGCTCCTCCTCTGTGTAAATCCAGGACCCCGGACTGGGATATATATTTATATATGTGTATGAATATATAAATATATATTACGGGCTGAACGAGAGTGATGTGGTAAATTCACAAAATCTTCTTCATCCGCGCGGTGGAAGCGATGTGTGAAGGCGATGAGGAGCCGAGAATCAACCTGGTTGGTGTGCACACACACACACACACTCATATATATATATATATATACACACACACACACACACACACACACACGCACACACGCGCGCAATTAAATAAAAAATTAAAAAAGGTTTACAACAGCGGTTCGAGGAGGTTTCGGTGGAATTGGTGTGTCTGTAGTACTCTCGGATGCTTTGGTTGTTGACTGTGTACTTACTGGGCTGCTTCCTCCGGCTCCACCCGCTAACCCAGCCTTCCCAGTGCGCCCATTGGCACAGGCGGCCGGACATGCAAATCCACTCTTCCCATTGATGTTTTTTCCAAGGGAAGAAAAAAAAAAAAAAAAAAGCAGGGCTCCTGTTTTTCTTTTTAAAGTCGCTCCACTGCGCCACCGTGCGGCATTTCAGCCACACTGCGACAGCGAGTCCCTTCAATCATCTCTGTGGGGGAACTCTCTGATCCTTTACTTACAGTATGTACAAGTACAAATATCACGGTCTAGAAGTACTCGGATACAAATAAAAGTCCTGAATTAAAAATGTTACTGAAGTTAAAGTATCTAAATATGCAAAATGGCTCCTTTCAAAGCGTTATATATTTAGTTGTTAACATGTAAGAGCATTTTTTATGTTATAAACTAGTTCATCACTGTGGGGCCTATTTTGTATACTTTGTATCAGCAAGCCTGCTACTGAGCAGATTAGTAGTAGTATTTATATATATATATATATATATATATATATATATATATATATATATATATATATAGTATTTGTACGTGTCAGATAATCAGAATCAGAAATGTTTTATTGCCAAATACGTTACACATACAAGGAATGTGGCTAGGTGATTGGTGCAGAACAATAATCTAAAAATATGAAACTCTATAATACAATATGGTAAACAAACAAGAGTACCTTAAAACAAGTATGATATTAAAGTGCTAAGTGTAAAGTGTATATTAATAGAGAAGAGTTGTGACATGTGGAAAGAAGCTTAACCTTAAAATTGTAATGAAGCGCAGTACTTGAGTAAATGTGGTAAACTTGGTTACTTGAGGTCATCACAGTGAGCAGGGACACGTTTACACTCTGTTGAATGAAGGCAGTGTTCAGCCTTGATATCACTTTACTTTGACGATATGAATATAATGGAGTCATTTGGAAAAATGATATTATATGTAATGGAGCATTTGAATAGCTCATATTTTATTAGCGTTCCAATTATAGTCACTGTCACTTTTATTTTCCTACATGAAGACCAAAGTAATTTCAGATTACAGAGTTTATGTCAAAGCCCTCTACACACTGTCAAGAATAAAAAATCCTTTGGGCAAATGCTGAATCAATTATTAATATATTTCTTTGGTTGGCCTCAAACAAGTCAAATTTAAAGTCCCACTCTAGTCTTTGTGTGACATATCGACACTAAAAGGCTGTTTTCACATCAGTCTGCCTTCGGTTTCTCGGAGCTCTCCTTAAATCTCGGTTTAACATGTCGCTGTAGGATTCAGTGACATCACAGCTGGTCTAAGCCAATCACGGTCCAGTATGCAATTTATTCAAGCGTGATGTGGAAAGCTCCAGCGAACATAAACTGAGAATCAACTCTGCCCTGAAGTAGGTTGTCTTTGTGGCCAGCAGCCAGAAAAGAGTCATTATTATTAGTATTATTATTTTGTTTTAAACGATGTCTGGCAGGCCTCTTTAATGATATGGAGTTTAAGTATATATACTGGAATCTGCCTTTGAGATATTCAGAAAATTAAAATTTTGGTTGCTGCCAATCTCCTCTTAAAAAAAAAAAAACCTAGTTTAGGTAGGCAGCTCCAGTCCTGCTGATGAATACTATATCGATACAAAATCTGCTTAAAAAGTGTCATAAAAATGGAAAAACAAGCAAACAAAATAAAGTTATTATAACAGGGAACCCTAGCATTAAAAAAAAAGAAGAAGAAAGAAGAGGGTGCCAGCTGTCCCTTAATGTTCACACAATCTTTATCTTTCATTCACCCACAGAGTTAAACAGAATGTAAACACAAACATTCCCTCATGATGTCTCCTGACACGCACCATGTTTCAACCTCATTAATGAACTGGTCGAGCCTCACTGGAAGGGCCGAGACGGAGGCCAAAAAAATAAAGAGCCAATTCTCCTCCAACAAACCGAAGCCAGCTGCTTCTTACACGCAGAGAAAAGGCTCAAACTTTCCGTTGCGTGAAACTGCAAGAGAAGAATGCTCCTCTCCCTCCTCCCTTCTCTCTAGATGTGCTGCAGTAACGAACTGTGGCCGATTCCCAAAAACTCAGACAAATAAACGGTGAGAGCCAGCCTCGCTGTGCTGGGCAGCTGTACTGTACAGGATGCCACAAGGCTCCACGGACAGCAAAGCACTAATGGAGCTACGGTAAATAAAAAAAAATAAAAAAGGTTTTTACAATGTCAGTGAAAGCCTCACATCTCGGCTCCTGTGGCGTGAACAACATTTCGCGAGCGGTCGGTCCTGTAATAGCTCGACTGAGGACAAAATAAGACGCCGCTGACTCGACACAAAAATAGTTCTTGGAAAAGAAGAAGAAGAAATAGACCCAGCATCGCCACCATTAGCTCATATTTTGAGAGCCAAACGGTCAATACGAGAACCGTGTAGTGGAGAACGAGGTCAAACATGTCAATATTTCCCAAAAGGAGTCTAAAGACCGAAAGATCAATAGGAAGGAACGAAGTCCTTGGCTTACAGCCTCTTCTTTGACACCTGCCAGTAAAGCTCAAATTGTGATACATGTTTCTTTATTTCATTTAAAAAAAAAAAAAAAAAAAAAAAAAAGCACACCTTGTAGGTTACAGAACATTTCAGCCACAATATGGAGATTTATGCCAAATATTCTTTATAATGTAAGGCCATTACTTCACATTTAAGATTAAAAACGTACTCCGCAGCACATGAAGTCCTTCTCACACCAAAAGGGAATGAGCATCACCTCGGCAATGTGTCCTCGAGACAGAAGATACATGTTGTCTCTTGTGACAAGGTGAACCTCGCTGTGAAAGGGAGTATTAATACATTTTTACTAAAACATCTTGCATTTTGAGAAACTGCACACACAGCTGTCTGAACATTTATAGCCGCGTTGTGTTGCGTGTTTACTGCGACAGAGATATAACCGTTGGGCCATAAAAATAACACACACACGCCAAATGAATGAAATAATCCCGTCTACAATTCATAGACAGATTTAAAATCAGTAATATAACCATTTTGGCCATCAGAATAGATAGTCTATGGCACAGCTCCCATTTTAAATATCACATTCCCCGTCAGAGGTACAGAATTTAAGTCAGTGTTGAGTCCTCATCCTGATGACCTCACACTGACACGGTTCTCTTCAGAGGACGTCGGCAGTTACATATCGATAAAAGTCGTAGTCGGATCCCCTCCATCTTTTCTGTCTTTATATATATTGAGGTAGCAACGTTTTGTCCCAGAGTGTCTAAGCAGCGGCCCGCGCCGCCTGCTCCTCCTGCCGCCGCTGCTCGTAGGCGTTGTACACATCCAGGAACATGTCCTTGCACGATATGCGGGCCTTCAGTTTGGAGCAGATGAGGAAGGAGCCGGCCATCTTGCGGTGGAGGGAGTACGACTCCTCGGGCGGCGGCGTGAGGCGGTGGCGCAGCATGACGGGGAGGAAGCCCTGCACGCGCTGGGTGGTGCTCTGGTTGCCGAAGTCAAAGGGCTCCACGGACGCGAAGGCCTCGCCGAGGATCATCACCGCCTCCACGTGGGCGTCCTGGAAGGCCTGGTGGGGAGCGAGGAGAATGAGAATGAGAATAAGAATAATAAGCAGCTGCAAAGTAGAAAAGTAAACCTGTGCTTACACACTGTTGTTGTGAGCCTGAGATGTTAGAGCCGAAAATGTGCAATATATACATACATACATACATACGGTATATGTACATATTTTCATACTGGCAACTTAAAAAAACTTTTTTTAATTAGTTTTCTCTGCATTTTATACATAGAACAATATTTTGGGCTAATTACCTCGATATTGCAGCAAAATTGTAGGGTTGACTATAAGTTTTGATCGTCACAAACTACTTACAGAATGAGATTTTTGAGAGATCGATCGATCTATCTATCTAGATATAGATATAAAAAAATCATCAGTAATATGTAGAATTGCATCACTTTACTGTAACGCAGCGTTTAAAACCAGTAAGAGACGCCACTTCAGCCATATTAAGATATCCAGAACCTAAGACAATATCTAGTCTCATAACAAAATATTAATATAACGTTGTTATACACGGCCCAGCGCTACATCATACGAAGGGAAACACCAAGAAAGACCGCACTTGATGACACTTGGAGAGCATAAAGTGCACAATTTGGCCAACACAAAAAAAACTAATTAAAAAGAAACTTGCTGCAGCGATCCCTCAGACACATAATTCCTCACATTTAAACAGTAAATACAGGGATGAAAACACAACCTCTTTAGCTAAGATACAAAAAAAAAAAAAAAAGTATGGAAAAAAAGAGGCTCCTGCACTATAAATACAGGGAAACCGCATAAAGCACAGGGAGTGAGTCTGAGGTCGAAAGAGACACAAATAAAACGGAGAATACCGAGGAGGATAAACCGTATCAAAAATAAATGAGCACAGCGGCAGAGACCAGAATACCTTACCTTGGTCTCGAAGCCCGTCAGGAACTTCAGATCCTTGGATTTGGAAAGAACGGTGGCTCGATCGCCCACGGAGGCCGCGTGCACCACCTGAACACACACACACACACACACACACAGAGAGTTTATTTAGGGCAGTAGGGTGTTTTTTTCCCTCTCAAATTTGACTCAAGCGCCTTTTTATTTAAAATGTTGTGCGATTCACTGCCGTCATACCTGTATGTAGTCGTCTGTGAATGACTCTGGGTAGCCTCTGCACGCTCCAAAGTCCAACAGAACAACCTACGGGTAAGATGACAGGGTCATGCGTCTGCAGCATATTTGGCACAGGTAAATATTTAATACTTTATTGCCCTCACCTGGTCGGTGTCTGAGTTGTAGAAGAAGTTGGCCCAGTTTGGGTCGGTCTGCATGAACCTGAACTCGAACACCTCCCTGAGACACAGCTGGAGGATTCTGTAACAGATCTGGGGACGGGAGAGGAGGGTTGTGTTCACAGTCATGCCGTTACCATCGGTATCATTTTAAAGTGCTGTAGCTCTGGTGCAATGCGGTGCCACACGCTCACCATCTCTAAAGATGCTGCCTGACAAGTGCATAATGCAGGTATACAACACATTTAGTGTGGAAAAAAAAAGCCTGAGAGGAGGAACGGGGCGCTTTAATCAGCTCCTTGTACTTGTCAGAGGGGTTTCAGCTCTAATTGGGTCCCACAATTAGATGTCCAGACTGTGATGGCTTCGATCTTTCAACCAGCTGGTGTCCGCTTTCTGTAAAATCCCATGACCTTTCTTTCACTTTCCATAAATAGATGTAGATAAATAGATTCCAGCACTTTTATCACTTGAAAGTGGTTTATAAATCCTGATTTGCTGGAGAAAACTAAATTGAGCGTCACCGCCCAATACGAGAATATTTGATCATGTTTCCTTTAAAAAGAACATTCTGCTGTATGTCATTTGTAAAATGAGAATTAGACTCCTCCTCCAGTGCACCATGGGATGCCGGCTGATTCAAACCCGTACCCGGTTCCTGGTCTCCTGGTCCAGGTCTACACAGCGGTCCAGCGGGACTCCTTGTACCAGATCCATGGCGAGCACCCTGCTGCCCGACAGCTCATCGATCATCTTAGGGACTTGGAAGTAATCATTTCCCTTCAGCATGGACCTGGAGGTCAGAAAGAAGAAAAGAAAAAAAAAAAAAAAAAAAAAAAAAAAAGGAAAAGAAAATACACATTAAAAAAAGAAAAAAGGTGCCGTTTGCAGGATTTGGCGGCATCTAGAGGTGAGGTTGCATATTGCAACTAACTGAAACTTCTCCCGTGTGCCAAGCGAGAAGGAGAACTTCAATGGCATGTGGATAGAAACGGCTCATTTTAAGGTCACAAAAACGTAACGATTCCTATACTCAGGTGATTATGGGTTAAAAAAAACTATTATTCAAATGTCATATTCCATTTCTGCCAATACATCTCTCGAAATGCCACCCATTGTTCCTTTGAAGACAGAATATATGTGAAAACCCTTTAAAAAAACTAAATATTGTGACATAAATAAGGTTGTTCTTTGCAGAATACTAAATATGCTGGAACAATATTATTAATGTGTGTCAATAATGTAGTTAGTTCTAATAGTAGAAGGAGTAAAAGTACCTCTCAAAAGAATATATACATTATTAAAAAGAAAAAGTAAAAGCTTTGAATCTCTATCAGAGAATTAGAGGGATGTTTCAATAAAATCAACAGAGCTTCATACGGTCTATAAGCAATATATGTGCAGTTTTGAGGCAGGAGCAAACCTTTAAATGAACAGTCTTTCTAATTATAGAGTAACCATTCTGAATCTTTATAGCTAATTTTAATGTGGTTTCTATTCTGTGCAGTTAAACGGAGTGCAACTGCCTCGCTACTGGGATTCAGTGGGGGAGGTTTTATGGCTCAATAAACCACATAAACCTACCTGAACTTCTTGGCACACTCGGCCTCCCGCTTATAGTCACACTCCCACGCCAGCTCCCTCTGAAGAACCTCTAAGCTGTTGTCTGCAAACAGACCTGTGGAAGAATAAACAATGAGCAAAACTCAGCAGGGAAAACTAAAGAAGAAAAAATATAATGCCGACTCGGTCGTCTTTGAACACATCGACGTGGTTTCTGCAAATAAATGTGGAAACGGTTGTGTGTGTGTGTGTGTGTGTGTGTACTTTACATTGGATAACTATAGACGGGTGTAATCATTAGTTATGAGAAACAGCTTCATGTTTTTGACCGAAGCTCAGGAATAAACTTAACAAGGAAACCAGTGACAGCCGCAGACATCCTCATCGCAACTGTGTCACCTAGTTTTGACCTGCAGCAATAGCACCACCCAGTGGTCACAACTGGAATAGTGACAATGCTGGAATGAACCAGCGTGGGAGAAAAAAAAATATAGTCACCTGCTAGAACAGTCAAAGGAGGACAAACAGCAATATATCTCTTTTTTTCCACCCTCGTCTCGAAAATCCTTGAACCGCTCTGAAGTCTAAATGTTATCCTTATACTTTGTTGTAGTCATCTATACAGGTTATTTCCACAAAGCTCACAGTTCAAATGATTATGATTTAATGATAATAAAAGCTGCTTGTGTTAAAAAGTTAAACAGGTAATAAATCCCGCTCTAACCATCTATTTATGTTGCTCCTTGAAACAACTGGATTCATTAACGTGTCTCACCAAAACTACATGTTACAAGATTACATTTGAACACATCATGACGACGTTCTAATTTACCTTTCGCCCAGTACTCATTTTCACTGACCAGAGCCTGAACGCATCATCATGCAACTGAACAGAACCTCCGTACGTTGGCCGTTAGCGGCACAGTCAGCGTTACGAGCTCTTTTCCCTCATGCCGTTTCACCACCAACTATAACATGTAGTCGTTTACCTTCTGGCAGGGCCGAGCTCATTCTCAGGACCGACATCAGGTTGTTTATGTCGCTGTGGATGCTCTCCGCCACGCCGGGGTACTGGGAGGAATATGTGAAAGACAGAGGAAAATCAATGCAGATAAAGATTGATAGGGTTGTTATTATTATTAGGGAGTCAAATTCCATGTATGTGTAAACACACATGGCCAATAAAGCTGATTCTGATTATTATTAGAGAGACAGAAACAAAGAGTGTGTATGAATACCTGGATCTTCATGGCGATCTCTCTTCCGTCTTTTAACACCCCAAGATGCACCTGGCCGATGGACGCTGCAGCAAAGGGTTTTTCTTCAAAGGACGATAGCTTCTCCCGCCAGCCTGGCCCCAGGTCCTCATCCAGGACTTTCTACACAACAGAAGAAGAAGAACCGGTTTATCCACAGAACTATACGGCTGTAACCTCACTGGTGAGCAAACACTGATCGTGTTTGTCAACTGACAAGAAAAGGAACTTTTTCCTCTTATTACCGAGCTTTTCTGCAAAACTCTGCGTCGTGCTTGACTCCGATTTAATAAATCAGCAGGAACAAAAATGTGTCAACATCATTGTTAAGGCAGAGAAGCATTACCTGGGAATGTTTATTCATTTCAAATTCAGCTAAAACGAATACCGAGTTATGTTATGTTTGCTGAATAACTTAAAAGTCTGTTCATGAGTCGTTAGAAACCACAAATTATCTTTCGTAAGCAGATGTTTACCGGTAAGCTCGGCTCCTTTAAAGTTAGCAACATGTTAACAGAGGTTTAGCTACACAGTACCGAAGGGGAATTGTGATTAGCTGTGAACTCTTTTCTCATACAGTAGTGCCTTCATACAAGCCCTGTATGGGAAGGAGTCGAGCAATAAATGCGTTTCAATGAAACAAAGGTCAAATATCCTGCAAAAATATTTAATCTGGCTGCCGAATATTTAGCTTTTTAAGACTTCCTGTTTCTGAAGCATCTAAAAACTAATGCTTTGTCTTTGTGTATAAAAAAATATATATATATATATATATATATATATATATATATATATATATATATATATATATATATATATATATATATATATATATATATATATATATATATATATATATCACCAGGCATGTTAATTGGGCTTTTATGAGTGAACTATTTGGGACAGTTGTGTCTGAAAAACTAAGCTTAAGTGTCAGGGAGCGGTCACGCTTACGTTCATCTGCCAGGCCGGCATGAAGTCTGCGCTCTGCCGGACCCTCTCAAAGATCCTCTGCAGCTGGGGGTTGATGAAGGAGTTGTCTGAGGAAGGCATTATGAGAAATAATATGAAGTCGCTGCCTAGAAATCCTCTGTGAGGACGTCCGAACGCCATCTTGCCGTGGCTCCAGCGAGTACCTTGTATGCTGAACATCTGTCCGATCTTGAGCGCGGCCCCGCGGACCTTGCACAGTGTGTTGACTATTCTCTCGGCATTGGCGTCCGACAGGAGAGGAGAGTCATACAAAGAACCGTCATCTACAAAACAGACGGAAGACACTGGATTATTAGCAGTGACATGAAGCACAACATATTAGGAACCTAATTTGTCCTTAGCAAGCGTCTTCAAAGTGCTCCACGTCAATAATTAAATGAAGAAAGCGGCGGTACATCATTATGCACTGTTCATTTAACCCGTATTAAAGCCCATCTTTAAGTTCTTGTTAAGGGCTTCGATTTAACGGCTGTCTGGGGCCTGGCAGGTGCTGACACATGAGAAACTTCTCCGGGGCGACCAGCTGTCCGTCCGTCTGCTGGGTCTGCAGAGCGAGCGCCGGACCAGCAGCTCTTTACAGGATGGAGGGCAGAACAGCACAGAGGAGGAATATCTTTACCTTTTTTTGGTTTGCCTGCAAATGACTGTTTCGCCACTTCCGCGATGGTGCCGATCCCGAGTCCGACTGCCAGTCCTGCGGCACGGACACAAAGAGTGTTTTTTTTATTTATTTAGGGCCACTCTCCACTTTGACTTGACACACAGCTGCAAACTGCTGCTAGTTGAAGAGTGAAATCAAATTTCCTGTCTGATATCTTCTGGAAAACCTTTTTGATCTTCAAAGTAAAAATATAAACAAATAAATGAAATCCCACTGATAACGATGTAACATTTCAAATCTCAAAGTATGATCTTTACAGAGCATGAGTATTATTCACAAAAGCGCGCACATCTGGACGACATCCTACTGTCCATGAAGGTTTAAACCCGATGCTGAAGTCTGGTGATATTTAAGTTGTAAGTAGCTTTGTACAAATCTAGTGTATATTTTGTGTTTTTTTTTATTGATAGAATTCTTCAATCTCCCTTTGCATTAAGGTATTTATGCAGTCACATAGAGACCATGTTCACTACGTACTTCAGTGTGATCATGCGATTGTCAGCACAGCTGTGTATTTGTACACAATGTATTTATATCATGTACTGTGTCTAAGGGAGCCTATGAGGACCAGGTGACCTGTCCTTCAATGTATTTCTAGACGTGTCTGCACAAATAAACGTTTATGGGAGAATTATCTAACATGCAGAGTTGATTTTTTTTCCCCCCTTTCTCCATCGGTTTAAATGTGACATTTAAAAGCAGCTGTGAAAACCCTAAAGAGTTGTGAGCTTTGTCCTTCACCTAACCGTATGATATTCATATTGTGCCGTCAGCGTTGGTACGATAAGTATAAAACACTGTTGAGTAGATTGCTCAACAGCTTCTTTGCACGGTTTGAAGCACAGAACAGCACTCGTCCACACAAGACTCCGCCTCCTCCCCATGACCAGGTTCTGTGCCTGTCTGCTGCCAGCGTGAAGAGGACTCTCTCCACTATCAACACCCGCAAGGCAACAGGTCCAGACAACATCCCTTTCCAGTTTGCATACCGTGCCAAACGGTCCACGGAGGATGCAATCTGCTCTGCTCTCCACCCAGCCCTCACCCACCTGGACAAAAAAGACTCGTATGTGAGAATGCTGTTCATAGACTTTAGTTCAGCGTTCAACACCATCATCCCACAACAACTCATCTGCAAACTTGACCAGCTGGGGCTCAACACCTCGCTGTGTAACTGGCTGCTGGACTTTCTCAGTGAGAGGCCACAAGCAGTACGCGTCGGCAACAACACCTCGAGCAGCATCGCTCTGAGCACAGGGGCCCCTCAGGGCTGTGTGCTCAGTCCACTGCTCTTCACCTTGCTGACACACGACTGCAAAACCACCTACAGCACCAATCACATGGTCAAATTCGCAGACGACGCCACTCTGATAGGTCTCATCACCGAGGATGACGAGACCCACTACAGGAAGGAGGTCAACCTTCTGACCACGTGGTGCAGAGACAACAACCTCCTTCTGAACAACAGCAAGACCAAGGAGATTGTTGTTGACTTCCGGAAAGGCCACACCCAACACCCACCACTGACCATCAACGGTGCTGACATTGAACAAGTCAGCAGCACCAAGTTCCTGGGGGTGGACATCAGTGAGGACCTCTCGTGGACAGTCAACACCAAAACCCTGGCAAAGAAAGCACAGAGGCGCCTCTACTTCCTCCGGAAACTGAGGAAAGCAGGAAGCCCTCCATTCATCATGTGCACCTTCTACCGTGGCACCATCGAGAGCATCCTGACCAACTGCATCACTGTGTGGGGCGGAAGCTGCACAGACTACAGCAGGAAAGCCCTGCAGCGCATAGTGAATGCAGCTGGAAGAATCATTGGTGCCTCACTCCCCCCCCTCCCCTCCCTGCAGGACATATACAACACCCGCCTCACCCGCAAAGCGACCTCGATTGTGAGCGACCCCTGCCACCCCTCACACGGTCTCTTCAGCCTCCTGCCCTCTGGGAGGAGATACCGGAGCCTCCGGGCTCGCACCACTAGGCTGTCAACCAGCTTCATCCACCAAGCTGTCAGGAAGCTGAACTCTCTACCTCACCACTCCCACATCTAGACTCTGCTGCTAAACTGTCTGACCGCTGCTACTAACGCACACTTAAATAGTTTCCTAATCTGTTTTTGCACTATATGTTATATATCTTTGCACTATGTTTATATGTTATATGTTGTCTATTTTTTACTTTTTTTTTTTTAAATGTGCACTATTCACTTTATGTTTCTGCACTATGTTTATATGTTGTTTATATGTTATATGTTGTCTAGTTTAGATGTTGTTTATATGTTGTCTATTTTTTACTTTTTTAAATGTTGCACTATTCACTTTTTTTTCAGACAGTAGAGAAACATAATTTCAGGTCCTCTGTATGTTTGCACAATATGGAAGAAGTGACAAATAAAACTGACTTTGATTAGTCTGAAAATACGGTTTTATTTAAAGCTACTCTGTATGAGTGTAATTATCGCTCTGTCAGCTTGTGTTTTCCCATAAGCTAAACATTATCTCTTTGAAGACGGTCAAACAAACAATAACAACAGTGTGTCTGGTCAAATATGATATGAGCAACAACTGTAAAACTAATTTCAAAAGTGTATCGTTCTCACCCCCAAAATTAACCAGCCTGCTGATTCTTGTGGCGGGAACCTTCCTCTCTCTGGACCGGTCACTCAGCTGAGAGAAAAACATACCAGATCATTTCTAAAAAAGAATAACTGCATTTGAATCCATTTGATTGTTGTTGAATAACTCTTGACTAAAAACCTCTTGTGCAAAAAGAGAAACAAAAGGCAAAACGCTTAAATTACATCAAAGACATACATACTAATATATACATCTCGGTCATTCCCATTCTCCTGGTCGCAGGAGTTTTTATTAAGGTCGCCAAATTAACTTTCAGGATATCTTCCATTGTCTTTTTTTTCGTTTGTATTGGTCTGATAATTGTAGTCTACTTATAACACTGAATCTATTATGAAAGGCAAGAATACATTCTGTTTGTTTTACACCTGAACGCATTTATTTGGGTCTAATTTATGAAGTGTTTTACATGCGTTTATGTTTTCAATAACAAATGCATAAAACACACACAAAAAAAAAAAAATATATATATATATTATTTTATTATACTATTAGCATTTATACCAATGTTTTTTTAAATTCTTAAGTCTATTTTTTGTACCTTAGGTTTATTGTAATTTTGTGTGTAAGGAGAACCTAGTAAAATAAGCTTTTCATTGTATGGAATAACTCTCTGTTATCTGTGCATATCACAATAAAAAAAAAAAATTATGAGGAATGTGTTTAATAATTGCTCCACTTTAAGCTTCATTTTCTGAGTCATTTATTCTGCATATTGCTTCTACTCCAGTCATCTGAACACTCTTATGACAAGATCAAATGTACAAATTAAAACTCATCTCCTCAATATAGGATCCCTCTCTTTAGATAATAGCCTGTTTCTCAAAATAACCAACAAAAGATAAGACATAAACATTATTTCTTTACAGGCATAAACTGCTTCAGAGAGACCATAATCTGCAATAGCTCACATTGCTTTTATAAAAAATAAAAAAATAGTCAAACGTAGTCTGTGGTTGGTGTTCTTAAACCAACCTTCTGTCTGACAGGTTTGACCAGGGCCTGCTTGGCCTCCCTGGCTTTCTTGATGTCCTCGGGGCTGAGTCTCGCCACCACCGTGTCGTGGACAGACCTGGTCTGGTAGAAGTACCGCTGGAAGCCGGGGGCCGTGTGGAGGAAGCGAGCGCTCTGTCCCGGCCAGCCCTTCCCTGCAGGAGCGGCGCCCGGCGAAGGAGGAACCCCTACGGTAGAAAGAGGAGCGTGAATTAACCAGAATTTATATATAAGTATGTTTCGCATACAAGGAATTTGTCCTGGCGGGAGATGCACAACATTTAACAATAAACATTTAACGATAAACATAAAACTGAGTGCAATAAAAAAGGGAGCATGAATATTTACAATTGGTCTACTGAATATAAAAATTTAAGTTAAAATGAAAATAAAGTGCACGGAATGAAGTAATTATGTGAAAGTGACTCTTAAGTCTTATTGTAGTAGCCTGTATGTCAGAATATATCATACTCACCAGAACTGTCAACAATGTTTTATCTCAAAGCGATGCCATCATACTTCCATTATTCACTTTATTTTACAAGCCCAGAAGATGCTTTGATCATGTAAATAAGTTTAACTTCTTACTTATTTGGCACCTGTGTTGTTCTGGATGCATTTATTGTTGTAACACCTCACAAAACAATCTTTACAATAATTGCAACACTTGAAAGCAAACCCTAACCCACTTATTAAACGTTTAGTGCCTCATACTAAAGTGTTCGTCTCCTCCTGCACAGGTCACACACCTGTAGGCATCTCTGCTGCAGCTTCAGCTTCCGCCTGGTTTTGCTCCGGAGCGTTGGAGACGAACTCCGACCCCATGGCCCATTTGGCTGCTTCATCCGGGTCCACGTTCTCCCAACCCTCCGCGTCCGGAAACACATCCTCTTCTGTTGACTGCTGGGACAAGTAATGTATCCAAAATAATTACTAACTTAGTCATTTGTACTCTCAATATTTTTTTGTAACCATTTTGACATCAAATGCCCATCATATGAGCTCCCAGAGCATGAAGTGATGGATTCACGCTGCATGCAGGGATCCTTACCGCATTGCTGGCGCCACCAAAGTTGGCCATCAGTCCCTCCACCGCATCCTGGGCAACTTTGACCCCTGCTCCCATGGTGGAGTTGCAGGCCATGAATCGGAGCTGTTCTCCCTGAGTGCAAACCAGGGCAGACCCCACTTTACCTGCCCCGCGCAGCACCTGGAGGACCTCTGAAAGCACCACTTTCATGCGGGTAGAGACAGAGGAGGGAGTCAAGTTGTGTAACAGGTTGAGAGTGACATTCAATTAAATGTAAAAAAAAAAGAACATTACGTACTAGACACACCCACCACACTCTTTCACCCACATAAAAAAAAAAACATTTGCATGATAGTATGTGTAAAAAAGCATTTTCAAGAGAGTGAGGACAATTGGGACAAACATGATACATTCCACCCTGCTGTGTGGTTTAACCTTGGATGTGATTGGCTACACATGTGTCAAGACGTGTCAATGTGTCATGAACACGTGCGCATTCATTATGGTGCACCAGTGGCCTGCAGTGTTGTAAAATACAAATGTTCGACATATTTATAAAGTTAAGGAGAGAGAATACATATATCCGGCTGTGCGTTAACGAGCTTATTAGCTTGCTCCTGCATAGTTGGTGTTGTGTAACGTTAGTAGCTGCTGACATTCATACACAGGGTTTATTCTTTCACATTAAACAAATAAATATATAGATATTGAACGCGTTGAATGAAACAATTTGGTGTTTTTAAATGAAGTGACTCACTTTTCCTGAAGCTGCGTTATCCAGGTTTTACTTGGTGACTGTCCTACTCCACCGCCGTCAGGACTGTTTTGCAACGATTTCACACCCGGAAGTAAACGTTTTACTGACTTGACTGGGAACCAACCACAAGCCGAGTTTTAACTAGTAGGCTGAACCCGGATGTGAAATGGAGGAGAGGTGTATTCTTTCGACCAATAGCAGTGCAGAATGTTACACGTGGTGCCCGTGTTCGGCCAATTGCAGGCAACAGGAGGCGGGCTTTAAATTGAACAACGTCGAATGAGAATTAAAGGATCGTTTTTTTAACAAACTGCATGTGTAGTGTTTCACAATTTGACAATAATAAACAGAGCAAAATGCTGACGTTCAAAATTAAGTGCCAGGGGATAAAACAGCAGAAGATAAGTAAAATAGACACACACAAAAATAAACACCTAAAAAAATAATAGAATATATAAGGAACAAATTATTACAGTTTCAGAGCCATGCAAAAAGTACAATTTATATTCAAATCATACTTTAATTTCTTTGTATGGTTAAAATTGTGTATAATTTGAAAGAAACCCTCTAATCTTATCAATATTTGGGCTGCACTGATTATGACTTATTATCTCATAATTATGAAACACTATCTCATTATTATGAGATGCTAAATCAGAATTATGAGATACTAAATAAATCATAAATATGAGATATTAAGTCATAATTATGAGATGCGAAATCATAAATTTGAGATGCTAAGTAATTATTTTGAGAAAGTTTCACATTATAATAACTTACAGGATCTTTATTTTCTCATCATCATGGCGGAAATGGGCTTCCACGGGTCTCAGTAAGGTGTCAGAGAGTGAAATATTGTCCTGTAATGGACCCCTCACTGTTCAATAACACACGCACAGTTTTAGCTAAGTTATAATTGGTGTTTCGATTACGAACAGTAATTGTTCTGTTGGTCCATGTTACTCTAATAATAATACTTCATATCTGCAGCATTTGGAAGGAATTCTGGAAACATGTTTGTCTTGTGTATTTTAAAATGTACCATCTTTAATGATATAAGTGTTCAGTGGAGCAGCCATGACACTACTATCATTGCCTGATCAGTTACATTTTTTATATTTTGTATGAGATTGCTTTATATAATTTAGGATTTCTTAATATAATTTAGGATTTATATAATTTATATAATATATAAATATAATTTAGGATTTCTTAATTCACATTTTTTTATAGTTTAGAGGACACTGACTTAAGTGGTGAAGCTGTCATGGTGTAGATCAGAAATGGGTTGCAGAAGAAAATAAACCACGTGAAAAAAAAGAGTGAATCGTAATCAATTCCCAATATAATCATTACATCCCAGCATAAATTCATCTATCATCCTTGTTTTGAAAGAAAGGTCAGTTTATTTGATACCAAATTAGATGTGTGTAAAAAAATACAAAATACAAACAATCATAACTATGTTTTTAATTACAACTTTCTTGGTGTAATTAATTATGACAGAAAATAGTCATTTCTAAAACGATAACATGCCATCGTCATATAATCACAATCGGATTCCACTGATAATTGATACATAATAATATTTAAATTAAATTGCCCGGCCCTACAGACGGATGTTATATGTTGCAGAATGAAAGTATTTTAAGATACCTTTTAATGTTTTTTTTACAGCCAATCTGCAAATGCAAACATGTGCACAACATACTGACCACTAACACACATGTTGTACTTCTCCACCACTGCATATTCCATTGGGTATAATGTTTCCTTTGTGTTTCATTTCTAACACACAGGCACCCAAAGGTTTTTAATGAAAAGATGAAACTTTAATGATCCCTGTTGGCAAACTAGGTCACGGCAGCAAATAAAAAAATACTGTGTGGAAAAAAAAAAAATCATTTAGAATTGAAACAAGAGTACACAACATTGTTTAACAAAAATATATTAAGATGCCGAATAATATCAGGAGGACTTTACAAAGCGAAAAGGCAAATCAGCATTGGCCTCCATAATGAAATGATGACTCATGTTTATTATCTTGGCCAAACATATGGAATATATGGAATACTAAATATTGTTGATGAAATATTATTATGTAAACATATAGTCTATATGTAATAGATGGAGAGTGGTTATCCATCATATACAAACTGGATAGTCTTCAGAAGGTGGTAGAGAGGATGACACTGAAGACATGATAACCCGGACCACCCTCTCCACCTCCTACTGGACAGTGGAGCACTTTTTGGGCATACTTATCCATCTATCTATCTATCTATCTATCTATCTATCTATCTATCTATCTATCTATCTATCTTTTTCCCACCTGTCTTTGACACAGTGACCTTTTACAGTGTGGTCCAGTGTGTGTGTGCGTGTGCGTGTGTGTGTGTGTGTGTGTGTGTGTGTGTGTGTGTGTGTGTGTGTGTGTGTGTGCGTGTGCGTGTGTGTGTGTGTGCGTGTGTGTGTGTGGAAGAGCAGCAGAGGGAGGGAGCTGTGCGGACGCCATATATGGGCACACCACCGTCTCTGCGCTGCTATTGGCTGCGTCCCTTATGCAGCTGCTTGTCAACAAGATGGCCTTCCTCCTGCTGCCGTTCTGACACTGATTATTTTGGTATCACCCGAGAACATAACCGTAAAAAGCTCGCGTCCCCTTCTAAACAGATAGCGGCAGAGCGGCCGCCCAGAGTCCCAACAAGGCGCACAGTCCACCGGACTCCGTTCAGCCAACTGACAAGCCAGCGCACGAGCCTCGGCGGCCATCGCTGGAAGACGGTTGATGAAGGCTAATGTCGACCGTTGGCCAGCGAGCTGAGCTAGCTTAGCCTAGCGTAGCTTAGCCTAGTTTAGCTTAGCTACGTGGATAGTTAACTCGTGTCACCTGCGTTTCACCAGAAGAACTGGTTTAGAGGGAAATACAACGAGGAAGCGCTTGTCATCTAGTCGATACGGTTGTCTGCGTGGATCAACGCCATTAAGGTGAGTCGCGGTAGGTCAGTTGAACAGAGGAGCTTTTATTAATAAATATATATTTTAAAAAAAAATATATATATATATATATATATATAACCTGTGTGTGTGTTGTTAGCTTGCTACCAAAGCGCTGTCATGTTATTATGCAGGTAAGTTAGTTAAGTTGTGCTATCCGGTTAATGACGGGTCTATTCAACCCATTAATAACCTAATAAAGTGTAGGTGACTTTTTAATGTTGTTACGCTGATAAACACTCATTCGGTCCTTCTTGACCAATAAGACGCTGGACAGTTCACCAGGACGTTAAGCTAACTGTTTGCTAGTTGGGTGACAAGCTAGTGGTTGATTGAAAGACGTACCATCCCACTGTACAATGTTTAAAATGAACACTCAGCTTATTGTTGTTGTTGCTGTCTTTCTTTTTTGGGTTTGTGACGCCACACTTGTTTGGTACTGGAGAAGTCGCTTTCATTTCAGCCAGTTGTAGGATTATACATTGAAGAGTATACCTGTAGGCCTTCCTTTTCGACTAAGACATTTGAATCATAGTGAAGAAAATATATTTAAGTGGCACTTACTATAATGTTGAGTGTTTTTGATGATGCATATGTGAATGAACTCGCATTGTGCTGCACAACGCAGTGTTAGTTGCAAGGAGATACAAATGGATAAGCTGAAGGTGACCGTGTAGGAAGTAAATCTGTCATTGCTGTACAATTTTAATTGTCGTTGGGTGTGAACTGAACTAGTCCATTACTATCTGGTGTGATGATGTGAGACGATGCTTGACCTGCCCTCCTCCTTTCAGATGTCCCAAGTGTGATAATGCCCCGGGTCGACATAGTGGCCTCTGTGAGTGTAGAATCAAAGCCTTAACTCGTGAAGATGTTACCAGCACAAATGTGCAGCTGCTCACACAGACGGCCCTGCAGGTCAGCCAGACACTCTTCCTAGGTGTCCCCCTCGATGTAATGAAGTTCCTGAGCGGTCTGGAGCGATGCACTCAGCCCTATTGTTCTGTTGACAGTTTGCAGCAGAGCTGCCCCGCTGGCTGCGCTTCTGTTGCATTGTCTCCGCAGGCGCACACGCAGAGAGGGAGCTTGAGCTAAGACGTTTTGGCATGCTTTCGTATCATCATTCGTCAGCTTTTGGCCGCCTGGCTGAAATGCTGTGAGAAAAGAAGAGCGCAGGAGAGCTGCGGGATAGTATGAAGGGGGCCGAGCTGGAGTGATGCTGTGTTTTTGTTTGTGCGTTTTGAGCTGATCGGTTAGAGGTAAATCAACACAAACTTTTCAGTCATAAGCTTCTAAATTGGTGCTCCTTTTGCTAATCCGATTTGTTAATTTATAAATTAGCTTTTAATGGGGATGTGGTACATTATATGTTCTGAACTGCAGGTACCTACCACGGTGAAACCATTATCCCGGTGAGAGCGCATGCCAGATTGCGTTTGATTTAGTAGGGAAATGATCCAGTCCAATAGAAATCCTGTTTTAATGTAATGGGACAAACCTCTCTATCTTACCAAGCAGGGTCATTTGTGAACAGATCAGTACCTACATTTGTGTACATGTGTTGTGTGCTGCTATGCATTTTGACTGCAGCACTAATCCACTAGAATTTCACTCTGACAGAACAGTGAGTTCATCATTTCTGTAGACATTATTTTTGCAATGTTTCTAAAGAAGTAATCAGAATCTTTCAGTCAGAGGACGAACGATGTACTCTGCAGGTTAAATGCCTTTATAAACCTTTTGTTATAAAACCTTAGTTGCACCATCACTGCATTCTGTGGTTCAGTAGCTAATGATCCAACTTTAGATGTCCTAACTGCTGCCTTACAATCTTAATACATACAGAAAAAGCATCATTCTCAGCTTGGGTACCCGGCGATGCACTCTCTGCCACTGCGGTGTCGCTGGCTGCCACTGTGCTTGGACAGGATTTGAAGGATTAGGTTGATGCAGAAAGCTTAAAACCAAAACCAAGCCTTCATTTGCAGAAAATGTTTCAAATTAAGAGGGGGGGAAAAAGAAGTTAAGATAGCTCAGTACCAACTTAAACCGACTGTTCGGGGAGTAATGTGGAGTACTGAGAACTGAATGCTAGATGACACTGCAGCTGTATCTGTATGTGAGATACTGCATGTTCTGTTTTTTTACCATTACGTTCTCTCATTGACAGCAGCTGTCTGACAGAGGGCTAGGTAATAGTTGGCGTGGTGTCTATTGACTTTTCCAAGACGATGATGCATCCCAGAACAGAGAAGTTTGGGTGATGTCAGTGTTGCAGTAATTTCAAGACGTTGTCATCAAGTCTGTGCTCGCTCTTGTTTAGTGGCAGTTAAGCCGATGAAACAATAGAAGTGTTGTCATTGAGTTGAAACTGTAATTTGATCTTTTGACAGTCGGTGACTTTGCTCATCAACTTGATTTGTTATGGAGGTTTTCATGGGCTCGACGAATCCCCATCATCTGACAACAGAAACGCAAAACTATGCAACGGCTACAATTTAAATTGTGTGTTAAGCTGTATTGCAATAAAATAAGGGATCATAGAGAGCAGGAGTTGAGAGAATAGAGTTTTAACCTGCTGAGACCGACCGTAGTAACTTGGCTGGGAGGGTCCCACTCCGGCCAAATGTTAGCTGCACTGCAGAGTTTTGCTGTTTGCTAACCTGCAGAGGAAGAGATCCGTATAGATGGACGATCCAAAAACACTAGTGTTGTCGAGTTTAGATGTAAACATTGTTTTCCCATGTATCTGCTCTAGTTAGGAGTGGTCACGGCATCCCTCCTAAGCATCCTAAATTCACAGGAAAATGAGAACCAACGATTCAGAGCTGTAGTTTGTTACGGTGGCTTATGTGCTGTGTGTGTGTGTGTGTGTGTGTGTGTGTGTGACGTTGTACTGAAGCACTGCAGTGGGCAGACCGTCTCTCTTCTGGCCCTCTTATAATACCCTCCAATCTGTTATGAGTGATGGATTGCCTGATGCAGTGAGAGGGAGGGGTGGGTGGAGAGGAGATGGAGAAAGTGGTTAAAGAGAGTCGTAAGGGAACACGGAGAGAAAGGGCAGTAAAAAAAAAGGTTCACCAGCAACAGTGTAATCTGCCTGCTCTTAGCGGAGTTGCTGCTGCTGTGTGATTACAGAGGAAGCATTTGAATTGGTTCGCCACAATGTGTGGGCGGTTTTTGCTTTTTGCACCTCTCTGAGCCATTCCATTAGTCCGAATGCACAAAGCACCACCCATTCAGCGTGTATGATGCAGAGAAGCACAACAATGACCAGTTTAAAAAAAAAAATTTAAAGCCTGTGGATTGAAGGAGTCAGGTGGCTGAAATGGAAAGCAGGCTACTGTGTTGTCAAGAGAAAAAACTAATCTTAAACATATATATCAACCTTTTTTTTTTTTTTTTTGCGAAATAAGCTCTTTAACCCTTTATCCCAGTTAGAGCCAATTTCGGCTCTAGGCTTTTTTTTCTTTTTCCCTGTGTTTGAGTCGTCGTAGGAACCCCAAATTAATTCCAATACTTGTGTTTATTGTATGTATTTGTTCCTGGTTGCATAAAACAAAGTTAATTAAAGTGCTGCAAAACCAGCTTGTATTGACCACTAAAACACAAACTGTTCCCGCCTCGTAACACCTGGGAATGTTTGTTCAATGCCAATTTCATTTTTGGCTATTGCTCTTTGGTTGTACACAAGCTGAGCCAGTTCTAATGGCTGGTTACCTGCCAATAATGCAGGCGAACTGGCGGCCACGCCTCAAGATCTAGCAGGCGATCTGAAAAATAAACACTGCGTAAGAGGACAAATTACTAAAAAATCTTCCCCAGCGCTGACTGCATGTCTGGACCTGTAGAGGTGAAGGAAGACACGACAGTTGATGGGACTGAATGGTTGTCATTTGTAGTAATGAAAGTAATTATAGTAATGACAGATGCTATGTTTCGTCTGGATGTGGGGCTCGTCAACAAAAGATAGCAAATTGCTGATTGTGACTTGTGGTGGTGTATGCATATTAACGGGTGAGTGACAGGACAGTATTTTAATTATCTCCTCATTCATGCCGTCATACATTTTTAATAAAGTAAATGGTGTCTTTTTTTGGCTTTGGGCCACACTTCTTTTGGCCTGCTGTAGCTCATGGGGAGAGTCGCCGGTTCGATCCCTTGTCTCCCCATAGTTCGCACGTGGAAGTGTCCTTGAGCAAGACACTGAACCTCCAGTTGAGCCTCACGGCACCTCACTGCTCCTTAATTACTAAGGCTGGGTTAAATGCAGAGACCAATTTCCCCACGGGGACTAATAAAGGATAATTTCTTCTTCTATTAGAACTACGGCATGAAGGTAATGTGCAATGGTCCGTTACAACTTATCTTAAGTGGCAAATTGCACAGTTAAAGAGTTGTTGATGTAAAAAAAAAAGAGACATCCTGTCCAGGTTAAACATGTGTGCTAACGTGTAAATTGTGACGTGAAAGGAAGCAGCTCAGGCCTGACCGACGAGGCGTATCGTGGGTTCAAGCTGTTCTGGGAAGCGGAGGATGCCTTCAGATGAGCAGCGAGCCAACTCGTTCCCCTCCTTAAGTACGCCGGCACGTTCCTGGCAGCCCCTACGGCTGGCATAGCGACGCCGAGGCACGCTGGTTGGACTAAAGGCTGCCCTCCCCAAGCCTGTAGCATAGGCTCTTTGGCAGGGAGGAAGGGGTGAGGACAGTTACAGCAGTTCCACTACTACCCACCCCCTCCTGCTGTTTGCTAAAAATAGATCCAGCATATGCCTGCCTGCTCCTCCCTGTGTTGCCTCCTATTAAGCAAGTCCTCTTTGAAGCACTGAGATGCAGGAGACGAGAGAAAGGGGGGGGGGGGGGGGGGGGAGTCCATTTGTGTTCCATCTTTCATCCCTTTCATCTGCAGGCCGCAGACGCCGAAACCTGAAATGGAATCCCTTTAATTTGATTTAGAGGCTCCGAAGCGAGGAGACGATCACAGTACACGGTCGCAAATGTAATCGCTAATTGAGTTTGGGCAAAGTAGGAGGCAGGCCAGTTGGTGGTATGATGATTGTAGTAGTGTTTTCTCCAGTAATAGTGTACAATGCCAACACCCCGTTTTGAATTGTACCTCAAGGCTACGACTCGATACAGCCTCAATTGCTCATCGACTATCTGAACTGATCGTGGCACCGACGCGCATTGTTGCCCCAGAAATGCAAACTCTGTTTTCACCGGGCCGTTTCTCACTCTTCCCCTTTCATTCCTCTCCCCACCCTTTCCTCTCATCTCTCCCTTTTCCTATTGATGCAGGTTGAATGCCCAGTGTTGCTGGTGGCCTTGGTGACAGACGGTGCCCATCAGTTTGGCACTGGGACGGGGAGCCGAGAATGAGAGCTCTGGCTCTGGGCGCTTGCTGGCCAGCATAGATGCCGATATGCCCCGGTGGTCCGCATCCTGATGGATCGAGACACCTTCTCCCACATCCGCCTGTGGTGCCCACGCCCCTTTGGCACCTACTCCCAGAACAAAGCCAGGAGCCCAGGCTCGGGGGGCAGCGGCGGCGCCGGAGGCGGCGGCGGTGGTGGGTCGGGGTCCCCCTCCCTCTGCAAGGCCGAGCCCTCTGCGGGCGCCAGAAGGCCCGCGGACGGAAGTGAAGATGGAGGGATGATCGTGGGTGTGCGGGAGGCGAACGGAGAAGAGGAGGACGCGGGCTCGGAGAACACTCCACCCGAACCGGAGCTCGCCCCCGGCTCACAGAGCCAAGCTCCTCCGCCTTCTTCGGAACCTCCCTCGCCGCCCTCGTCCGGGTCCCAGATGGAAGATGGCCGCGTGCTGCTGGACACCTGGTACGTCATCAAGCCCGGCAACACCAAGGAGAAGATAGCCTTCTTCGTTGCACACCAGTTCAGTGGAGCAGGTCAGCCCAGACCCAGCGCTATGAAGGTAAAGAGCTGAAACAACAACAAAAAACTGCTTTTACTTCTATTTGGTTATATATTTTTAAACTAAATATGAATTATTTTCCTTCTCCAAAGGTCAAAGGTAACTGGGCAACTGACTGCAGTAAAGCCAAAAGACGAAGACGATGCTCATCCTACGACCCTCCAACTCGCTCCCAAGCATCGGAGCCCAAGCTCAGCCACGACTCCTCACTTTCGCCTCCTGACTCCGACGAGCCGCCTCTGGGAGGGGTGACTGAGACGGACCTGCTGTCGGTGGCCGAGATGGTCGCCTTGGTTGAGCAGAGGACCGCCATGGCCCTCCAGGGGATCGTGGCGGTTCACGGGAATCAACACGACCACGAGGCCCAGAATACCCCTCACGGTCAGGGCCTTCTTACCCCTCACCAGCACACGCTCCTCCGGGGCACGGTGTCGGACCCCACTCCTATCGTGTTTGTGTCGGACAGTTCAAATGGCCAGCCCGCCAAAGAGGCCCAGTCTCCTATCCAGACAGACCAGGAGCTGGAGGAGCAGCAGGAGTCATTGAGGGTAGCCCAGGCCATAGCGCACTTTGAGTCCCAGAACCAGGAGAATCGGTTCCACCTGGGCTCCGGTCCTGGAACAGACTCTCCTAATGGAGACAGAGAAAAGGAGCGTAGGAGAGGAGGGGAGTCCGGCGTCGCGACCCCTCCTCCGCCCCCGAGCCACAGCCACGGTGAGGTCAGAATAGCTTTCCGAGTGTCGAATCTGGATCCACGGTCTCCGCTGGAGCCAGCTGGCAGGTCCCGCTGTATGTTTATGAGCTGTGGTGGTGGGGGCAACCAGGCGGCGGCCAGGGCCAAAGAGAAAATCACCTGTGACCTCTACCAGCTAGTCAGCCCCTCGTCTAGAGACCCCGGTAGTCTGCTGCTTGCCGCCACAAATGCTGCCCCCAAACCAGATGGAGACCTCCACCACCCAGACAGGCAGGCCTGTGGCAGCCCAGACCCAAACCAGGAGGAGAAGAAAGCTGTGGGGAGGGAGCGAGTGACTGGCTTCCACGTGGAGGTGGTGGTGACGGGCGCCGTGGATCAATGTGTGTTTTACGGCAAGGACAGTACAGAGAATGTGCAGGAGGAGACGGTGTGCTTCGCTATGTCTAGCGTGGGGGGAGGAGGGGGAGGCGGCTCTGGTGACGCCTCATCTGATGATCCCCCTCCGGGACAACTCTTCTTCCTCCAGCCCCCGCGGGGCCCAGAGGAGGATCTAAAAGGAACGGGCATTGGCAGCGGGTCAGGTATTTGCTCTTTGGACTGTGCCAACAACAACGGCCCCGGGGCGGCGCTGGGGTCAGGGGAGCGGGCGACCCGGCCCGATTCCCCCGGCGGCGGCGGCGGCGTCGGCGTCGGGGAGGACTGTTCGGACCCCTCGCTGTGTCGCCTCTACCGCCACGTGTCCCACGACTTCCTGGAGATCCGCTTCCAGATTCAGCGCCTCCTGGAGCCGCGCCAGTACATGCTGCTGCTGCCCGACCACATCATGGTCAACATCTTCGGCTACCTGCCGACGCGCTCGCTGGCGGCCCTCAAGTGCACCTGCCACGACTTCAAGGCGCTGATCGAGACGTACGGCGTGCGGCCGGTGGATTCGCGCTGGAATCAAGACCCCCTCTACAGGGACGACCCCTGCAAGCAGTGCAAGCGGCAATACGAGCGCGGCGACGTTTCCCTGTGCCGCTGGCACCCCAAACCTTACCACCACGACCTGCCTTACGGACGTTCCTACTGGATGTGCTGCCGGCGGACGGACAAGGACACGCCGGGCTGCCGCGTCGGGCTTCACGACAACAACTGGGTCCAGCAGCCGGCGGACGGCGCTCAACCCATTCGCGCAAAGAGGGAGGACAGGAGGGAGGAGGCCAGGTAGAGAGGGAGGAGTACACCTCACCGCATACCGACTCATCTCCTCCTGCTGACCTCCCTTCTTTGCCTCCCCTCCCGTCTCTGTTCAGGACAAATAGGAGAGGGTTACAAGGAGGAACGAGCGCTCCAGGATTGTTTGTTTTGTCTTTGCTCCAGCACTCCTCTCTCATATTTTCCCCTCATGTGAAGGGAAGTTGAGAGGTAAAGAAGGAAGAGAGGTGTGTCACTCTCCTTGCCTTTTCTTTCTTCAAGCCCTCCAGAAACCCTCTCCTCCCCCCCCCCCACTATGCTCCAGAGTGGCACCTTTTTTTTAAACGTTTGCATACCAGGGTTGGGGTCCTCTCCTGCTGCTGTCAGTCAGCCCTCTTTCTGCCTCTTACTCATCCGGGTTTTCTGTCTAACTCCATACACGGTTTAGGCCCATTCATGTGAAAACTTTGCAGTTTTTTTGGTTTTTTTGTTTTTTTTTGGGATTGAGATTAGCATTCATAAAAGATGACGCATAGAAATGTATTGCCCTTCGAGCCTGCTTTACCGTTCCCGATACTTGTTGCGTGTTCTGTGTTTGTACCACAAACTTCCACGTTCGCTGTATAAATGGTGCTTCAAAGGAACGAGCTGTACCAACAGATGTAAAGGTTTTCAGCGGTGGAATGTCCCGCGTCGCTATAGAAATGTGATTGTATAAAAGCAAACTTGACTCTCCGTCGTACAAGAAGCCATTTGTACCTGTCCGGCGCCAATGCGTTTCTATTTCTCTGAATGTGCTGTAACGTAAACTATGTTGATTAGTCCCCTGATGATGCTGCTGAAATCATTGCCTGTGTCGCCGACGTTAGTTCTGAAATGGCCATCGCGTTGGTTAATGACAGGCGCGCTCTCGTCATACTAGCCAGTGTCACTGGCCACTGAGAGCTGCTCTTGTCGTTGTTTCAGAGTGGACCCTAACCTTGCTGACCAGCCATAAATAAATAAAAAAAAGAGGAGCCACTGAGTACTTTCTGGTTTACAGAGAATTCTGGGAGATGGACTTTATTGATTTAAGACCAGTGGGATGAATGAATGGGATTAAAAAGAGAAACTTGATGTCACTTTGGAAAGGCCTGATGTCACTTTGTATGGTTTGATTGATTTTGCTTGTTTGCCATTTTTGTTTTTGTTTTTATTGGGGTGTGTGTGCGTGTGTGTGTGCGTGTGTCAGAATGTTTGCTATTGTATTTGCTCTATTCTTGAGGACTGTGTTCTCCCTGTATCAGTCTGTCATCCTACTCAACCTGCAAAGATGTATTTTTTTAAATACTCCGTCTTTGTTTTCAAACCCCCCTCCAGCTCTCCTCCCCCCCTTTCCTCCCCTATGATTCGGCAGAGGGGCAGGTGTTTGCCAAAGCCGTCGTTCATGCGTCGAAGCGGGTGAAACAGACTACCATAAACTCTCTACACCAGCTTCCAGCCTTAAAAGCCCCCCTACCTCTCCCCCACACCCTGCAGGAGATTGAGGCGTCAGATACCTCACACATGATCAAGAGTTGTGGGAGTTGCACAGGACCCTGTAGGTGGCTAGATTTCTGATCCGACTCTACTGGATCCACCCATAACTCTGTGTGGGAGTGTTAAATGAACAGTGCCTGGTGACGGCTCTGACTCTTCATTCTAGGAACAACCTTCCCGCCCTCTTCTCTCCCTCGCTGTTAAACTCCTCCCCCTCCCCTCCCACCCCTGCAAGCTGACAGACTGGACATTAAAGAAATAATGTGATGAGTGATGCTGAAACTCTGCATGGAGGTGGGAGGATAGTCGGGTATTCATGGGAGAACTCTGTAGGTTCCAGACATGTACAATGCTAATGGGAAAATATCTGCTTAAATAAAAACAGAAGTGATGATTAAAACTGGAAATCTGAATCGCTACCTGGCTCGTGTGGTGTCTGATGAGATAACGATTGAGTAAATAATTTGTCCACCATACCATATATTTCTTTAATGAATGACAATGTTATGAATGTAGCTTATCCAGACTCAGAAGAACTAGACATGCACTTTATTCTACAATATGAACTTCTGAGTAATGTCTTTATTGTTATAACTTTGCAGAGTGACTCATCCTTTTCATTGATTTCTTCAGCTGAAGATTCAAAAAGCACTCTGACAAATCTTCGGGCTACTTGAGACTTTATTGAGTTTACCTGGCTTCCAAATTATACTTTTTTCCTTCTCTTCTCAGTGCTGGAAGCAGGCGCAGATTAAATCAACATGTAACAGTATACAGTAATGGTATTGTAACCCGATGAAACATTTTTAAGACTGCATTACAAACACTCTTTAAAATCCCCCATTGTGCTCTACAGAGGAGTAGTGCTGCTTTATTTAAATGGAATTGTGACGTCTCACTTGTAGTGACAAGTAATTGGCAACAGGTGGCGCCACTGTTCCTGAATCCTCCCGACAAAGTGGTTCAATTTAAATCAACATGCACATTTAAGGGACTAAGCGTAGTAACCCCACATGAACACAGCCACAGCCATCATAATGAGCGCGTTGGCGTCCACCGTGTTCCTCCACACCGGGTCCTCGCTGATGTCGGGCAGCTTCTCCGGGGCCTCGGGAGGGTCTTGCTCGTGGGCCTGGGAGCACCCACAGAACCGACCAATCCGGCGACAGATGCCAGGCTCTTCTCCCTCTTTCGGCCACCGAGAGGACGACAGAGCAGTCAGGACTTTCTCCTCCTCTTTGTGACGGCGACGGTCCTTTATTTGTTTCTTACCTGCGTTGCTATTCTCCCTCCTCTTCTCCTCAGCTTCTCTCCGGGCCCGTCTTCTTTTCTCCTCTTGCTCCCAGTCCAAATCCTTCCTCTCCTCTTTGGAGTGTCGCAGGCTGAACACCAGACGATGGAGCTGAAAAAGGGGGGGGAAGAAAAACAATTCATAAAGCAAGTTTTTGCTTAAACCAGTCAAAGATCAGGGCCCCGCCAAATGGTTTCATGTACTTAAATGAATACCATTTTTTTTTGTGCGTCTGAGTCACTCACGTGTTGATCGTCTATGGGCCGGGTGCAGCAGCTGACCATCAGCACCAGCACGGAGGTGCAGAAGAAGAGTATGATCGCAAAGTGGAGGTAGTGGATCCCGCACACCAAGAACGGGCAGCTAGACGGGAAAATACAGCTGCCAGAGCCGAACCAGAACTCGGGCAGCATCCGACACAGACCCATCAACAGGCCGCCGATCAGGCCCCAGAACGCACCCTGGAGGGCAGGTGCGGGAAATCAAATCCCAGCAGGTGGTAAAAAAATGTTTAATATGATAATACAAGTCATCTCACCTGTTCGTTGACCCTCTTGACGAACACAGCCAGGAAGAAGACCGAGGCGATGGGCGGAGCCAGATAGCTCGAGACCGACTGGATGTAGTCGAACAGCTGGCCGCTCTGAGCCGCCTGCACCACGGGGATCCAGCAGATACTGACGGCGACGATGCACAGAACCCAGACCCTAAAAGAGGAGAGAGCGAAGGTTGTGGGACGATGACAACAATCACGTGTGAATCTGGACGTTGGGCACCACAAGAAAACGAGACATCCGAGGTTCTGGGGTTATTTACCTGCCCACGATGAGGAGCTCGCGCTCGGCGGCCTGCGGTCTGATGCGGGTCCAGATGTCCATGGTGAACAGCGTGCTGCTGCTGTTAAAGATGGAGGCCAAAGAGGACATGAGGGCGGCCAGCATCACAGCCAGCATCAGACCTCGCAGACCTGCACAGAGAAGAAGGAAGGGAGAATAAAAAGATGAAGATTTTCTTCTTTTTTTTTTTTAAATAAGTAGTACTGATGTGTTGTTACCATTCGGCATGATGGACACCACCAGTTTGGGATAGGCGATGTTGGAGCAGCCCACCTCGGTCCCACACACCCTCATACACACCTCGGGCACGACACAGCCCACCTCATCTACAGGTGGAACACACACACACACACTCTAAGATAACGAATGTTTGCTTGATGAACGTACAACCTTTCAGAGGAAGCAGCGGCGGCCACAGACCCGGGTAGAGGACCCTGCTGATCATGCCGGGGAACACCATGAGGAACATGGGCAGCAGCTTGAGGTAGCCACACAGGATGCAGCCGGCCTTCACGTGGGTCAGACTACGAGCTGCGAGGCACCGCTGGACTATCACCTGGAGACAAAGACAACGTTTGCTCTCATCAATGTTCCGTCAAGTGAATGAAATCCATCTACTCCACCAGCAGCCACTGGAAAAAACAAGTTGAGCTGACTGAATGTTATTTGCATCGATATTCACATCGAACCACAGAAGCTAAGCTACTCTTTGATTTTGTTTCTTCTTCCTTTACTAAAAGGTGTGCATGGCTGTGAGAAAGGCCACATGCAGAAACACTCTGGTTTTTATTTCATGCACAGAGTTCCTTGTGATTAAGGTTCTCTTCTCAGGTTTCGTTCGTGATCTTTAAGAATTGGCGAAATTGATTTTTTTTTTAAATACAGGAAATAAGGAAGTACATGAGACGTAGGTAAGGCGATGTCACCTGCTATCTGTAATTTGCCACTCCAGCGCCGTTTTCTTAATTTAATACATAAATAAATGTTTTTTAAAAAGCACATTCCTATAATAACTTTTATATGATAAGGTAACACGTTTAATAATCAGATTTTGGATTCAATTCTTACCAAATGTGTAGTTAATGCATTAACACCAGCTCGCTTGAATTCCCCTTTAAGATGAGGGAACTAAACCAAAAGCTTTTTAACCGACCGGCTCAGACTGGGCGGGACATTCACCTGGTCTGTGCACCAGTACCAGCCTCCCACTATAGCGATCCCGAACAGCACGCCGGGCCAGGGCAGGTCCCCGGTGGCGGGGTCCCTCAGCAGGCTGAAGGCGTCCTGTCTCGGGGTGTAGCAGCGCGGGGAGATGTTGTAGTGCTCGGGGTCCATGGAGGAGAAGTTACTGGGCGTGGCGGCGCTGTATTTGGCCAGCAGAGCGCTGTAGCCTCCCACTTCAGCAAAGGCTACAAGGGAAATGAAGAGGAGGTTGAGTTCGGACACTTTAACCACCTTACATTCAGGTAGCAGAGAGGTTTTTATATGATGGTCCTGTTGCCACAATATCAACACGTAGAACAGGGCTGTAGAGGAATGAGCGCTGTATTTGTTCCCTCTTGTCTTCTGATGCTCACTGAAGATATGAGTCAGCTGCTGAGTCAGCAGCGTCTTGTCCACGCTTCATCAACTCACATAAGGGATGGGGGTGGCTGTTTCTTCCTATTCCACCACTTTTATCTCAACTGCCTCCTCCTTTGACTTGTAATCTACGCTAGGACACACACCTTTACATTTTTCACTCTTTGTTTCATTGCAGCCATTTGCTAAAATCTAAAAAGTTCATTTTATTTCTCATTAATGTACACTCAGCACCCCATCTTGACAGAAAAAAAAACAAAATGTAGAAATATTTGCAAATTTATTAAAAAAGAAAAACTGAAATATCACATGGTCATAAGTATTCAGACCCTTTGCTCAGTATTGAGTAGAACAGCCATGAGTCTTCTTGGGAATGATGCAACAAGTTGTTCACACCTGGATTTGGGGATCCTCTGACATTCTTCCTTGCAGATCCTCTCCAGTTCCGTCAGGTTGGATGGTGAACAGCCATTTTCAGGTCTCTCCAGAGATGCTCAATTGGGTTTAGGTCAGGGCTCTGGCTGGGCCAGTCAGGAATGGTCACTCCTTTGTTGTTTTAGCGGTGTGCTTAGGGTCATCGTCTTGTTGGAAGGTGAACCTTCGGCCCAGTCTGAGGCCCAGAGCACTCTGGAAGAGGTTTTCTTCCAGGATATCTCTGTACTTGGCCGCATTCATCTTTCCTTCAATTGCAACCAGTCGTCCTGTCACTGCAGCTGAAAAACACCCCCATAGCATGATGCTGCCACCACCATGTTTCACTGTTGGGATTGTATTGGGCAGGTGATGAGCAGTGCCTGGTTTTCTCCACACATATCGCTTAGAATTAACTCCAAAAAGTTCAATCTTGGTCTCATCAGACCAGAGAATCTTATTTCTCATAGTCTGGGAGTCCTTCATGTGTTTTTTGGCAAACTCTATGCGGGCTTTCATATGTCTTGCACTGAAGAGAGGCTTCCGTCGGGCCGCTCTGCCATAAAGCCCCGACTGGTGGAGGGCTGCAGTGAGTCCCATCTCCCTACTGCATCTCTGGAGCTCAGCCACAGTGATCTTTGGGTTCTTCTTTACCTCTCTCACCAAGGCTCTTCTCCCACGATTGCTCAGTTTGGCTGGACGGCCAGGTCTAGGAAGAGTTCTGGTCGTCCCAAACTTCTTCCATTTAAGGATTATGGAGGCCACTGTGCTCTTAGGAACCTTGAGTGCTGCAGAAATTCTTTTGTAACCTTGGCCAGATGTGTGCCTTGCCACAATTCTGTCTCTGAGCTCCTTGGGCAGTTCCTTAGACCTCATGATTCTCATTTGCTCCGACATGCACTGTGAGCTGTAAGGTCTTATATAGACAGGTGTGTGCCTTTCCTAATCAAGTCCAATCAGTTTAATTAAACACAGCTGGACTCCAATGAAGGAGTAGAACCATCTCAAGGAGGATCAGAAGAAATGGACAGCATGTGAGTTAAATATGAGCGTCACAGCAAATACTTACGACCATGTGATATTTCAGTTTTTCTTTTTTAATAAATTTGCAAAGATTTCTACATTTGTTTTTTTCTGTCAAGATGGGGTGCTGAACATTCAGCATACTTTAATGAGAAATAAAAACTTTTTTGATTTTAGCAAATGGCTGCAATGAAACAAAGAGTGAAACATTTAAAGGGGTCTGAATACTTTCCGTACCCACTGTATATATATATATATTTTTTATTTATACATATATATTTATTTATATCAAAAGAAAATAATATATATTATTTTGTTGTTTTTGTTCTGAGTTGATACAACAACAAAAAATTATATATATTTTTTTTTTTATATAAATAAAAATATATATAAATACAATATTAATGTATAATATATATATATATATATATAAATAAAAATATATTAAATAAAAATACATTTTAAATATATATATTTAAAATATTAATTTGTATTTAATATATTTAAATACAATCTTAATATATATATATATATATATATATATATATATATATATATATATATATATATATATATATACACATATACATACACACACATTGTAATAAATATAAATACAAATATGTCTAAATATGAATACAAAAATAAAATAAAATATATATTTATAAAATGAAAACATAATATTGCAGAAGATCGATGACCTCTACCAACCAGTGAGTGTCAGTCATCAATAAAGTTGCAGCAGGTGGTAGTTGTGTATTTTGTGGCCCTGCGGCGTCAGCGTACTACAGCGCTGCAGTGAAGTGAATGATTGCCGGCTCGAGTTAATCTCTTTCCTGCTGTGGAGCCGCTGAGGAGCGACTGACTGAAGCCAAAAAACAATGACCGGCGTGCTGGGAGAATGAAGGATATCTATCTGAAGGTTACACGTGACTGCTGCACAACTTGTACCTACAGAAGCCGGTGAGGACGAAGGCCCCGGCGATGATGACGAAGGTCTGAACCGTGTCAGTGTACATCAGAGCAGCCAGGCCACCTGGTAACACACACACACACACACAGTTTAAGTAGTTACGTAAACTCCATTTTTGAACCGAACGACACAGTTTTTTGACTGAAACTCCTTTGAACACCCAAATGCTGTGTTCTATTATGATTTGTTGTTGCAGATTCCGATTCTTTAGGTCCTACTCTTTTCAAAAAGCTGTCTTATTAGTATGTGGGCTGTTGGTCGGGCACCATAATACAGGTTTGAAAAACTCGGTGACCGCTCAAGGAGGCATTTTTGGGAAATCTTGCTCATATCATGCTGGATGTTCATAGTTATGATAAAAATATCTTTTAAAAGTGATTTTTTTGCAGATATAAAAAAATTTCCTCAATACTTTGCTGAACAAATACATGAAATAAACACAAGTATTAGAATTAATTTAGGGTTCCTACGACGACTCAAACACAGGGAAAAAGAAGAAAAAAAGTCTAGAGCCAAAATTGGCTCCAGGGAGCTTAAAGGAATTTAAAGGGCCACTTTAATGAACTAAAATGTGTTTATAGATGACCTTAATGAACCTGTACCTGTCACCGTGTACAAGGCCGTTATTAACAGAAGGGTGATGACGGCCACGTAGATGTTCCAGCCTAAAGCCTGCTGGATGAACACAGCCCCTGAAAACATGTCCACCTGGAGAGAGAGAGGAGAGTAAAGAGAGAGACACACTATGGTTTGTGTTTGTGTGGTCAGACCGGATGACTCACTGAGATCTTGGTGAAAATGTAGAGGAACAGAGAGATGACGGAGAGGTAGAGGCTGATCCTGGTTCCTCCGAACCGCTTCTTCAGGTACTGGGGCATCGTGATCACCTAACGCAGAACGTTAGAAACAAAGCGTGTCAAAATACAGATTATAACGTGCACTTGTTACACACACAGGATGATACAGACTGAACTACTTGCCCCGGCGGTGAGGTAGACGGGTACAAACAACCAGCCCAGCAGCAGCACGACGAACAGAGCCTGAGGGACGGACAAGAGTCGATTCATGATCATTCTGTTTTTAAATGGTGATTAAATGATGTGTTTTACACACTAGGAGGTTATAGCGTGACTTACGTTCCACTCAAACCCGCCCACGGCGATGCCGCTGGCGGCCCCGGTCCCCGCCAAGCCCACAAAGTGACCACTGCCAATGTTGCTGGCAAACAGAGACGCACCAACCTGAAATAATAAAATCACTGACGAAACCAAATCCAAACTAATTCAGACCTACAGGAGTACAGCGATAGTAAGTTACTGTATTATGACCGTCACCAGAAAGGCATGAGTGAAGCGTATTGATCCGACAAATTATTTATTTAAGTAAAAAAAAGAATTGCCTTATTTTGTCCCTTTTCTGGAAGGACATAAACGGTCATGACCGGTATTTTGTCAAACCTTCTATATATATATATATATATGTGCCCAGTCTATACTGTATATATTTATATAAATATGAGTATTTATTTATATATATATTTTTTATATTTATAAATATATATCATAAATATATATTTTGTATATATATTTTTTTATATATATATATATTTTTTTTTATATATATATATATATATATATATATATATATATATATATAAAAAGAAATACGAATAAATACTCATATTTAAATGAATATATAAATATATATATATAGTAAATACAGTGTAAAGATTGTTCTGGTGGCGCCATCTGGTGGACAAACTATGACATGATAATATAACAGTGTCCAAATGACCTCAAGCACATCTTCTGCATTTCTTTCGACCAATAACTACATAATAAGCAAACATCGGGCTATGCTATTATATATATATATATATATATATATATATATATATATATATATATATATATATATATATATATATATATATATATATATATTGCTCACCGGCCACCAGGTCATGGTGCGCCCTGCCAGGAAATATCCTCCAACTGTCCCCCGATTGGTGCGAAACATGGCCTAAAAACACGAGACAGAAACAACTGTTATTCCCACAAACCTAAATGTCACCGCTCTCTATAAACGACACGCATCATATTCACGTTTACAGGTGCACTCACCCAAATGCCGACACTGATGACCATGAGGAAATATCCAACAATGACGGTGATGTCTGCCGGGTTGTTGATGACCCCGTTCTCCATCGCTGCACTTACTTTTTAAATTCCCCCTTTGATTTATCTGCAAGAAAACACCTGAACTTAGACATCGATGTGCCCAAGAGAAGAACTCCGGCCTCTGTAGAGGAGCGATGTGTGGGGGTCAGTCCAAGGGAGAACTTTAGCCAAGCTGTGGCAACGGGCCGGTGTCAGCAGTTTATTAATTAGAGTAATTATTAACACCAAACTGAGAAAAACACAGTGTCAGCCGTGTGGTTGTGCTGGGTTTTCAACATTTTACATGAACGAAAAAGTGGATATTGTCGGTCGGACAAAGAACGACATTGTTAAGTTCCTGCAGTTGTTTAAAACAATAAAAAAACAATACAATAAAGTGTCAAACACGTAAGCAAACAGTCCTTTAATCAAGACATCCACCTTTCAGCTCACAGACCTGATCCCGTTGTACAAAGGAGGGCGGCTCCACTTCTGAGCGGACACACAGTGTGCAAAAAAAAAAAGAACAGATTCACGCCTCGGCATAGAAAACGTGCACACGCACGGTCACGGTCACCTTTCACAGCTCATTTGACATTTCAAGGTGAAAATTCAGAGTTACTGGAAATGGGGGGAAAAGAAACAATGCAGGGCTCGACGGCAACTTTCAAAAGTGCCGGTTGCCGAAACAGAAAGATCATTTATATATATTTTTTTTAGTCACCTTAAATTTTCCGTCATGAAGACAGGACGCCGTTATCGTGAACATGGCACATGTATGATGACGACGGGATACTTCACCTCCCAAGATCTCACAAATGTGACACGCTTCTTCTTTTTATATATAAAAAAAAACAACAAAGACTTAAGAAATGTTGCACAATTTCTCAAAACGGTTGCCAATGTGAGGGCGACCGTCACTGTGGAGCCCTGCAGTGTGAATTGTTTTTATTATTTATCACAATCAAGCGGTTCAGAGACAGCTGGGGGAGTTCTCGTAAAACAAATGAAAATAAAAGAGTTATGAGACCACACAGCGGATCTAAGTTGAGTCTTTTTTTCGGAGGAGCTACATGAATGTTCTAGTTTTACAATTTCGTTACGGGGGGAAATACTTTTTCCTCACCAAATTATTGCTTTTGAGCAGATTCAACTCCTTCGTTTCAGACGGTCAGACTTCAGTGAACTTACCTTTTCAGTTTTTCCTGAACCGGGACAGAGGGTGTCGTATGTGTACAGATTGTAAAGCCCTGAGGCAAATTTGGGGTATGCAAAATGAATTTAATTTGCCGTAACAGGTTAATAACGTAGTCACAGTATCTAAACTGTATCAATGTCAGCTGATCGAAAGTTACGTCAGAAAACTAATATCTGGGCTGCAGATTGGAATTTTCTCACCATCTTAACAAACTAACAAAAATAACTCCCTGCTGCATTCTAGCGACTAAAACCCATTCATTTCAATGTCATGGAAATCTTTCAGTGATTTTCAAAAGTTAGACAGATGATAATATCCACAGATTTTCCAGTTTGGTAGTGTAACACAGACACAGCTGGCGAGTCCTGATCTGATCAATGTGAATAAATAAGAGCGGAAAACAGAAGAAAACATAACGGCTTACAGCGGAAAACAATGTGCTTACACGTGGGAACGTTTTCTCACCTTTCAGAAAAATCAGAATACAAAAAAATGAAGTTACATTCAAAATTAAAATTAAAATAAAAACAACCCTCAGTCACTAGCAGATCAAAACACAACCGCTCCTGTTTGACGGGTCGGTCTAAGCTTATTTTAAAAAACAACAAAAACCTTTGAAATACATTTCAATAAATTAGGTGCATTGCTCATGTGTTCACATAATCCATAAACCTCCGTGCAGAACACATTCACGAGTCCTGTGGCTGCAGCAACTGAAACACAGAAGCTGCTGAATCAAGTAAAGACAGCCGTTCACCTGGCTTCAAGGTTCAGGAAAGGTGCGCTAGTTCAGACACAAGAAGGTCCGGGGGCCAAGTTTATTCTTCGCAGCACATCGAACAAACCCTTCTGACACACATCGTCATATGTATTAATATTGAAGATCTTCTGGCTGTCAATTTTGATTCCTGTGCGTGTTATTCAGTTATATTTGCACATTTCTCCCACTGCTATGTTCCACTTGTTTGAGGCAGGACTTTAAAACGAACATGAGCACAATTCAAGTAATAAAAAAATAAAAAAAAGACACATCTGGTCTGCGAGTGTTTGGGACCGATGAACCTGATCAGATGAGCCACTGATGGTCATGTGACCGACGTCCTCGAATGAGACGAGAAATCAATACGGGACTCGCGAGTCAAAAGACAGAACCGGACGTCTTCGCGGTTTATTTCTGTAGCCCTTTAAGTGCAGTTTCACGAGGCTTTACGGGCCCACGTTAGAAAAGAAACACAACAAAGTTTAGGTGATAAAGTGGAACGTAGAGCCAGAGATGTGCCGGTATCCTTGTGTCTAAACTAAACGCTGCTGAAAGATTCACAGCATTGAAACAGGTTTTCAAAAACAGCCTTAGGGAAAAAGAAAAAAAAAACATTACGCCCGCATAAAAAGATGAAAATAATATGACACATTAAGAAAACAATGAATTAAAAAAAAGGCCCTTTTCTCCCTCTCTCAAAAAGGACTTTACTGTTCTCTCAAGTAGTGGATTGGGTCACATTCAGGTGCATGATCCCTGACTTTTCAAGCAGTTTCTAGTATCCGTGACACATTTTATACAATCTGCCTGCATCCAGTCCATCGTGGGATTTATCTGGGCTGCACTCGGATCGCGTAAAATGGTCCCTTCCTTTGTGACTGTCTCAACGGCAACCTATCACGAGGTCAAAGGGGCGCTAATTCAAACTCAGTCGCATTGGTCCCCGTCGAGCTAGTCGGCTGCCTTCTTGCAGTTTTCTTTGGCTAGTCTCAGTCTGGACAGGATGTGTTTCTTGGGGAACTTTAAAGTGGTGCACCCAAACTGGCTCACCCCTCCAGTGTCCCCTGGGAGTTTCTCGCGCCTCTGGACCCAGCTGCGCCAGCCGGGCTTCCAACAGTACACGCTGTCGTAGAACCGGGAGCCGTTCTCCCCGCCCAGCACGTAAATCCGGCGCTTCCACCTGGCCACGCCCCCTGCTGCGATCCGCCGCGGCAGCCCGGGAAACACCACGGGGCTCGGGGCTCGGTCGCTCCCGCCGCCCGCGCCCCCCCGCTGCTCCGCCGTGACCATCACCCCTCCCCCCGTCACCTCCCGCTCCACCCCGGACCCCCGGCCCTCTCGGAAAAACAGCACGCGCCCGGTGGCGTCTAAAGTCTCCAGATTGGTGTAGTTTCCGTCCAGGAACTTGGTCGTGTCCCTCATGTATCCCCCGATGGCGCACACGCCTCCTCGCACCGCCACCCCTCCGGCGAGACAGGTGGCGCCGGAGTCCAGAGCCACTCGCGTCCAGCAGTCTGTCAGGGTGTGATAAATAAGCACCCCCGAGTGGACCACGGCCCGGTTCTGTTCAAGTGTGGTTCCGCCCAGGAGGTAAAGGCGCCCGCGTAACGCCGCGCAGGCGAAGGCGCGCAGAGGGAGCGGTAACCGAGGCCCCGGCACCCACTGAAGCGTGGCGAGCTCCAGGGTCTCGCTGGAGTCCAGCAGAGCCGAGCGGTTGCTACCCCCCAAGGCAAAGACCGAGTCCCCGCAGCCCAGCAGGCCGAGCATCGCCCGCGGCTGCACCATGGAAGGCCGCTCTATCCAGCGGTCCAACACGGCGTCGTATTCGTGCACGGCTGCGGACACGGAGCCCGTCCGCAGGATCCCGCCCGCTACAAACAGCCGGTCGCCTACAGCCGTGCAGCCGGGACTGACCAGTGAACCCAGCGCTGCCAACTTCTCCCACTTCCCTGTCCGAGGGTCAAAGCAGTCCACCGTGTAGTCCCTCGCAGCTACATTCTCCTCTTCCCGAGGCGTCAGGTCCACGCAGACGATCTTCTTCTCAAACATGCCCTCCCGTGGTCTCAGAGGCCCCCCGAGGCCCTCGCCGGCCGCAGCGGGCCCCAACTCCTGGCAGAGTCGTCGGCTCTCCTCCTGGGACAGCAGCCCCGGCCGCAGGTGGTGGAGCAGCGCCGGCATGTGGACGTAGCGATCCAAGGGTTGGTGCTCCGCCCAGCGGCGCGCCGCGTCGTAGACCTCTGCTTCCGAGTCCACCCCCAGGCGGTCGGAGCCCAGGAGGCTGCCCAAGGTGCCGTGGTCCAGCAGGAGGAAGTCCTTCTGCCGGGCCACCCGGGGGAAGTGCTGGGCAACCAGCCGCAAAGAGGCGCGCAGCAGAAGCTGGTCGTGGTGAGAGCGGGCCAGAGAGTACATCCCCAGGCAGTTATCCACTGAGAGGTGCTCAAACAGAAACCTGGAGAGAAAGAGGGTTTTAAATGCAGAAGACCGAAGCTGGTTTAATAAATGTAATTGTAAAGTCTAATAAATAAAGCTGTAAACTTAAGCATCTGTCACTTTTTCTTGAGAATATTTACCTGGAGCACAAGTCCTGAAGGGGCATGACCTGAAGCCGGTTGGCGGCCACGAACAGATCCTCGGCCGTGTCCAGGGAGAGCCCCGCCTCTCCCGTGTACACAAACTGGATGACGGTCTCCATGACGGACGGCGTCACCTCCTCCAGCCGGATCTCAGTGAGGCGGGACTCGACCAGAGGGCTTGTGAACATGGCCCGAAAGTAGGGGCTCACGGCCGCTAAGAGGACTCTGAGGGGAGAGAAGACACTCGTTTCATGTCAACCACAGAAGACATTTCCACGTTTTACAGCGGAAAGTCTTGATGATCTTTCAGCTCAAACAGAGATGCATCAGTGCCGCATCATCATAAGTCACATCTGATTTGAATACCGAATTAATTCTCATTTATTCGTGAAATATTTGGTGGTTCTGGTTCAACATTTTCTCTGTTTCATGCATTATTTTTTTCTGCTTATTATGGCCGTCATACCTGTGACACATGAACTTCTTTCCCTCGACAAGTAGAGTGACATCACACAGCTGCTGAGCATCCAGGAGCTGCTTCAGTCCTAAAAAAATAAATAAAATAAAAACACACAGCGGAAAGAGAAAGGAGAGGAAGAGAGAGAAGAGGGTTGAGTATGTATTCGACTGAGCAGGACTGGTTTCCAGATCTCCCATCTCTCTCTCTCTCCCACCATGTGTGATGTAGTCTCCCAGCGGCGTGGTGCTGTCGTCGGGGAAGTCCTCCTCCTCCGAGTCGCTGTCCGACAGAGGCTCTCCTCCTCCCCCGTCCCCGTCCTGCCACGGCTGGGGACGCCAGGTGACCGCCCCGCCCCGCACAGCGTTCATCTGAAGTGAAACACTCAACAAAGTCACGACTTGTTTGCTGGCCTGGCTCCTCAATGGAGGAATGAGCTCCCCATTGACATCAGGACAGCAGAAAGTCTCTACATCTTCCGTCGCAAACTAAAAACACATCATTTTCGACCACACCTTAGTAGCACCATAGTAGCACTTTAGTAGCACTTACTGATAGCGGTTTGTAGTTTAACTTTATTGAAGAAACTGTACTTTCTTGATTCTTGTTGTTCTGAGTTTGTACTCATGGTTGAATGCACTTATAAGTACAGTACAATGTTAGGCTTGGACATTGTTCACAGAAAAAAGGTTTTGCACATGTATGTACCCATGTTAGATAGATATGACCCAGATATGAACCAAAAGCATCTCTATGATGCTTTTTTTTTTGCTTCCTAGACTAATTTAAATGCAGCTTAATTTTATGAGGGTACATGCATCCTACAGATTTTCCCCCATTCCCGTGTTGCCTTACCTTTGCTCTTCTTCTAGTTTCCACCGTGAAGCTGATGGGGTCTCCCTCTCAACAGGAATCGGTGTGAGGCGGTTTAGGGGGCCCGGCTAACCGTATCCAGGAACCCGGTGTGCTACCAGAGGCTTCGGGGGGCTCTCATCGGGGTGTCTCGGTCCTTCCGGGCTCAGCTATAAAAGGCTCGCCCCGGCCTTTTGAGGAGGACGAAGCCGTGCAGCATCACTAACGGTTACTAACTGACGGACCGAACTAGCTTACAAAGGAACGGTTCTCCCGCTGCGCCGAAGCTCCCCGTCGCAACGAGACACATCAGTCCACCATGGCGGCCTCTACGCGCCTCCAGCTCGGCGGTGAGGGTTAGTTTTAGGAGCCCTGCTGGGCCAGAAAATTAGGACCGGGGTTCAGGTTCAGTCGGCCGCACTTGTCACGTCTGAACCGGATTACCGCAACGTTAAACTTCCGCTCATCTGATTGGCTGACCTTTGGCTCGTGACGATTTGTTTGGGGCTGAGTCGTTTTTTGTCGCTGAATTATTTATTTTTAATAAAATAAAGTTCACACTCACCGCTTTGACATTATGTGATGACCGTTGCATAAAATAGTATTTATATGTTTATTTTTAAATAACATTAAACGAAAAAAATCCGATTTAATTTCTGAAACTCTCATTTCCGCATTCATGCTGCATTCACGAGAAATACGACCGTTTCACAGGAGAGAAAGCTCCCGGGCTCCACGAGCAGCTAAAAAAAGACAGGGAACAAAAGCAAATAAATATATACTGTCGTTTTTATTGTCAAACATTATAATGTAATTCATATTATAACCGTGTATTCAAAACGCACATCCTTTGAAGTAAAAATAACGAAAGGCTGACCGAGAGTCCACAACACAGAGTATAGCAGCGATTATTCCCATGCGCGATGAACGCAACACTGACCCCAAGACAAACATGGCGACCTGCATCGGCATGGTCGTGAGATACGGAGTCCCTGCGCTGACTGCGCTAAAGCCGGTGGCCAGACGATGCTCAAGGCAGAGGACACGCGTGTACGTCCCGCACCGGTTGGCGCACGGAGCCCGGAGCAGCTTGTACGAGCATGTCAGCGAAGGTTACAGCGACAAGCCCGAGCTGGATATGAGGGCGGTGTGCGAGGAGACCGACAAAGTCATCGCGAATGTGGAGAACAGGAAGGGTGACCTGCGAGGGGACGATGTCAGGAGGATTGTGAGTGTTGTTCCTCAGCTGCTAATGCAAAGTGCCTTTTTTGTGTGAGTTAAGTTATGTTTGTGGAGAGCTGACCGCGTGACTCCTTACGATCCAAACACAGACTGCACATCAAACTATGATATTAATGTTCTGTAATGAGCCAAAGCATTTGTGTAAAACAGTTTGAACAGTGCAGTCCTGTTTGGTAAGGAGTGAACTATGACTGGTGTCTCGTATAACAAATGCACACAGTGTCCCCTAAATAATACATAATGATATAAATACTATATACATATAGAAATACTCTTTATTGAACATGTATTTGTGTTTTTGTTGTTGTTGTTTTTACACATGACTGTTTAATTACACAAATCCTGCTTTTATGTGCAGTTCATGCCTTTCCCCATTTAGCAATTTAATAAATAGTTTTCAAGTGTCACACTCATGTATCAGTCTGCATGGTGACGGTCAAACAATACATTTTTAAGTGGAGTGGGGACTTACCAGCAGGTCACCATTACGACACCATGCACCGGAGGATTGAATGGATGCTGACCGGCATTTCCAATCCGTTATATATTTTGTCATAAAGTAGTTATTAAAACGTTTGAATACTAACTAGAACCACAGTATTCCTTCATGGAAATACTGGAACAAAATTGAACCAAAACTATATTGGTCCACTGTGTTGACTCAGCGTGTTGGTGTACTCACATATTCTTATTATACTGAAAATAAATCAATAGGAAGATCAGCAAAATACAACTAAACAAAGCCAGATAAGCAGACACAAAATGTATAGCCATTGCATTGTCATGGAATGTGTCAACATGTAATTTAAGGGAAGTTGATCTATTTGATCGGTTATGTGTCCACATTGCAGGTGTGTGTGTGGCAGGAGCTCCAGGCAGTGAGGACAGAGATCTCGGGGCTGGAGGAGCAGAAGCGACACGTCAGTGACACAGTCAAAGCACTAGTGGTCAGTAAAGGTTCTTGCAGCTCTGGTCACAGTCACCATTAATCTGATAAAGGTTGACATTAATAGTGTTTCCTCACAGGCCAAGAATGACAAGAAATCCCTTGGCGATGTAAGTTTTACAACTCTTTGATGCTTTGCTATTGAATCAGTCATGCTTGGCCTCGCCGCTCCCCAGTCGGTGTACTGGTCGGTGGTAAATCACACGTGGGAAACGGTTCTGAAGGCTTGTTGTCCACCACGCAGCTTCCAGAGTACACTCGGGCTCTGCAGAAGGGCCGCGAGATCCGCAGCAGACTGAATCAACTCCACCCCAAAGAGACGGAGCTGGATCAGGAGCACTACGGACGAGCGCTCCGACTGCCCAACACCTCGCACCCTGATGTGGTGAGGACACACACGCACACGCACACACACACACACACGCACACACACACCCCCCGTGTGGGAAGGGATCTCTGTCTAATCTTCGAGTGTCCGAGAGCTCTCTGGCAGACATGTTGAGCCCTTTTTGAACTCTTTCTGTAAGTCAGCATTAGATGCAGACTTTGTCCAAGGGAAATACCCACAATTCCTTGCATTGTGACGTTAAACACGGGGTAATCAGTGGAAGCATAGAGACGTTAAAAATAAGGTAAATAAAGAGGACGGGACATGCATGTTCAGCCTGGCAAATGAAAATGTACTCAAACATTAAGGATTAAAGATGGAACATAATAACAGATGAAATCAGAGGATATTTATTTATTTATTCATCAAATATAAAATGTTGTTATTTTTAAAAGAAAGCCTCGTTAGAAACGTCTTAAAGTTCCTCGTTCCTTTTTTCAGCCAGTGGGAGATGAGAGCCAGGCGAGGGTGGTGGAGCTTGTTGGACAGAAACCAGGTGAATAATAAATAAATAAATAAAAAAGTGCTTCACCCTTTTTGTGTTTTTAAAATGACAAATCTCTTATTCTGCTCTCCCGGCTGTAGACTTTGACTTCAAGCCCAGAGGCCATGTGGAGTTGGGAGAGGAGTTGGGTCTCATCCGGCAGAGGTGAGGACGACTCTGGTTGTTGGTTTTTACAGACTTGTCCCATTGATATTCCAGTGGCCGTGCTGTTCGTGCACTTTATTATTAAACCCTCTGTTCACGCGATTGAAGGAAAAACAGAGGATGTTAGTTTAGTTCCGTTTAGTCAGTATAAATATGTTAATACCGTAATATTGAATCATTTGTCTAATATCCAGTTAATTTTCCTCCGTCCTCTTCCTCAGGCATCTCGCTCATGTCTCAGGCCACAGGTCCTACTATCTTCGGGGAGCCGGGGCCAGACTCCAGACGGCCCTCCAGAACTTTGCCCTGGACACACTGCAGCGTCGGGTAAGCCGGCGTGTTGAAATAATGGTTTTAAGTTTTCAACTGTATTCTGTTACTCGAGAGCAAACTTCCCTTCTGACTCCTCAGGGCTTCGTTCCCATGGTTGTGCCTGACGTGCTGAAGGGGGCGGTGTTTGTGAGTAGAAATAATCTGTTTCATCCGTTTATACATAGGCGTTGCGGCAACATAATCTGATTTATTGGTAGATGCTGGACTCAATTTTGAGAAAAAAAAGAGGTTTAAATGCAGTTAAAGTTACTGCGAGGAACTTTTAACTGGTTATGAAACGGTCTCTGTGTGGTACGATGCCTCCATATGACCGACCATCAGTAAACGAGACCATCAGCGAGAAGATTGTCTGCAGCAGCATCTCCTCCGGCCAGGAGCAGAGCTTCTTCCCGCTGAGAGCCAACACAGACGCCACGCTGCTGGAGGTCCACGCCGTATTGCTGGTTCTGCCTGAGAAAAGGGAGACACAGGAGAACCAGAACCAGGACGGAGATGGTCAGACTTTTGGACTCCGCTGCAGTAAAATTAGAGGTTTTCTAAAGGGACTCTGGTGCTCGGAAACACTTTCATTTTGGGGGCTGCCAAAACCGTCACAAAATAAAAAGTTCCTTGTCGTAATATTAAATAAAAATATTTTGCATCCAAAACAACTGTTTAAAGACTAAAGCATCCTTTAAGCCACTCACTTTCCTTGACCCCCCCTCCTCTGTTTCCTCCACCTCCAGGAGGGTTGTGGGATGCAGCCCAACGCGCATCGCTCTCAGGTCTACTCCCTGGACCAGGCCCGCTTCCCAGACCTCAACCTGGCGGGGACCGGAGAGGTCGGAGTGGCAGGTGAGTCTTATTGTGTTGTGGTCGCTGTGCGGTTTAAATTTCCTTCAAACAATGAATGACCAGTGAGAATGTTTACCAAGACCAGTACTTGATTAACATCCCTCTGATCCTCTTATGGGCTTTGTTGCACCTGTTGAGGCAAATAAACTTCATCACTCTTATTTGCTTATGTGTTTTTATGTGTTTAAAAAATGAAACATGCAAAGACTTTGATAAACACATTTTTCTGACCTGGAACATCCAAAATTGATGTTAGATTTACACAATAGCCCCCGATGGTTCCAGTTATTTAAGTGCTGCTGATGGTAATGCTGCAGCAGATGTTTTTGTCGTATAGTAACATGTTTACCAATAATTGGTTCATTAGATGTTTCACGACGGGTTTGAATCATAAATAAGAACAGGGAGCATCCATTGTACAAGTCGCTACATGATGCGTGTCTCTCTCACACAGGCTATTTCATGGACCATGCCGTCAACTGGAAGGACCTGCCTGTCAGGTGAGAAGCACCCCTCACTCCTCGTGCGCTGCAGATGTTTTGGAGTGATTCTAGCTGACGTGACGTGTCGCCCTCCCGCTGCAGGACGGTGTGCAGCAGCACCTGCTACAGAGCGGAGACGGACACGGGCAGAGAGACATGGGGGCTCTACAGAGTGCATCACTTCAACAAGGTCACAAGGGCATTTATTAGAGACACCAGCGTTGCTTGGGTGGAAGTATGCACATGTGTTGTGACTTTATGTGAATGAGCTTCGGGATTAACTGTCTGTTTCTGTGTCCAGGTGGAGATGTTTGGGGTGACGGCGGATGAGACGGGAGAGGAAAGCACTCAGCTGCTGGATGAGTTCATCTCTTTGCAGAAGGAGATGTTCTCTGCACTGGAACTACACTACAGGTTAGAACACACACACACACACACAGTCACAAGCTAAGTGACCCTGTTCTTTCATACTACTACATGATATTTAGAATATTTGTACGAGTTATGGCTCTATTTTCTTTCTATCATTTTCGTCGTATTTGTCAGAGTGCTGGACATGCCGACACAGGAACTGGGCCCTCCAGCACACAGGAAGTATGACATTGAAGCCTGGATGCCTGGGAGGGACAGCTACGGAGAGGTCAGTCCCATTACGTCAGTTACCCGACTCTAATTAGTGTAATTTATAATTTAAGTAAAGGTATCATTTGTGGTAATATTTTGCTGCAGGGTGTGCATGAACAGACACACAAACACGCCTTCAGTCAATGACTCCCTTCCTTTGTCAGTCAAAAGTCTGTTTGGGCGCTCAAACATGTAAGCTAGTCCCATCTCCTCATTCCTCTCAACCTGAGAATTAAAGTCTGTCGACATTTAAAGAAAGAAAAACCAGACGGAACACACTCCTTAACTTCTCTCTGCAGCTTGTTTAATAGCCTCCTTGTTTCTTATCTTTAGCTGAAAAAGTAAATTTTCAACATGCCCTGTTGTTAATTTTTGTCTCCCGCATTTTGGATGTCGAGAAGGAATCTGTAGCATGCGTGATCAGAATGGTGTGAGAGTAAAATGTAGCAGTTAGAAGGTAAATGTTGAACATTTGGACTCTGAAAATGCTGCAAAAAGCAGTTGAGCTAAAAGCAACGCTGCTGGAAGCAACTGAGGAAGACCCAATAACTTATGTATAATGGAAATGATGGTAAATATAGTGATGCTAATGAATGTCAATCATCTCTAATGGTGGAAGAATTATTTTTCCAGTCAAACAAGGCTTTGATTTTGCTGCCACAGAAGCCAGACGGCTGTATTTTGCTGCTTCTGATTGCATTTCTCTCTCTCTCTCTCTCTCTCTCTCTCTGTGTCAGATTTCCAGTGGCTCCAACTGCACCGACTACCAAAGCAGACGCCTCAACATCCTGTATGAGCGAGAGGACGGCAGCCTGCAGTACGCCAACACGGTAAGACTGCAGACGAGGCGGCAGACACTCCTGCGGGTTTAGCCTGCAGCGGCGCGCACCTCCTCCATGACGTTTGTTTAATTCTCTCCAGGTGAACGCCACCGCCTGTGCCGTCCCCAGAACCATCATCGCAATCCTGGAGACTCACCAGACCAAAGTAAGACGCCAGCTTGAGGGCTCACTTCACACACAAGGGCTCTAAAAAAAACTGGAAACCCCGACTTCTTTACTGCTTTAGAAAATGCCAAAAATAGATTCAATGAGTTGTCGGGAAAGAGGTAGTAATGAGCAACAAAATGATGATCAGGTTGTTATATGAACCATAATACATGTTATAACATACCCCCCAAAGCCCAAGTATCACACATTTTTTGTTGGTTATCCCAATTATGTATAAACAATAAAAATCATGTAATTTGTAGTTTTATGCAGATACCAAGCTGATGAATAAAAAAATAAAAATCATGTCAGCAACTGAAACACAGAAAGAAATGTGTTGCTTTTGCAGATAACGTTTTGATGAAAATGTCTTCCTTTTTATATAAAACAAGTAGTTTCTTGCAACAAATGTTCCCTTATCCACCTTCCACTGTGCTAAATGTGTTTCTTTGGACGCACCTGTGTTGAGGAGACTGATTGTTGTCAGTCCCAAAAAAAAGTTTAACTAATTCTATTCGATATGCTGAAATAATAATAATGTAGAACTAAGACTGCAATCAACCTCTATATTGCTGAATGCTTTTACATTTTCCTGAGGCAGAGACATTGTGCAGCAAATATAATACATGTAGTTGACTGACTAAAAGAGGTTTACGGTTGTTTTGATACTTAGTCTGTATATTAATGACCCACTAATTCCCACATTTTATTACCTGTATCAGAATCGGCTTTATTGGCCATACGTGTTTACACACACATGGAATTTGACTCCGGTAACACGTTGCTCTTCATACTAATGTACATATACAATAAACAAGATAAATATAAAAAAGACATTAAAGACAAAAAGTCATTAAAGTCAAAGATAGTGCTAAGTAGTGCAGATGTAGGTGTCTGTTTAACTGTTCATCAGAGTGACGGCCAGTGGGAAGAAGCTGTTTCTGTGTCTGGTGGTTTTGGCGTACAGTGCTCTGTAGCGCCTCCCAGAGGGGAGGAGTTGAACAGCTTGTGTCCAGGGTGTGAGGGGTCTGTGGTGATCTTTACAGCCCGCTTCCTGACTCTGGCGGTGTGCAAGTCCAGGATGGAGGGCAGGCTGGAACCAATGGTTCTCTCTGCAGACCTGACGATCCGTTGGAGTCTGACTCTGTCCTGTTTGGTGGCCGATCCAAACCACACAGTGATGGAAGAGCAGAGGACAGACTGGATGATGGCGGAGTAGAACAGGATCAGCAGCTCCTGAGGCAGGTTGAACTTCCTGAGCTGGCGCAGGAAGCACAGCCTCTGCTGGGCCTTTTTGCGGATGGTGTTGATGTTGGCAGTCCACTTCAGGTCCCGGGAGATTGTGGATCCCAGAAACTTGAAGGTCTCCACCACAGACACAGTGCTGTTGTGTATGTTGGGGGGGGGGGGGGGGGGGGGATGTCCGTTGTGTCGTCTGCGAACTTCAGGAGTTTAACAGACGGGTCCCCTGAGGTGCAGTCGTTGGTGTAGAGCAGAGGTGGGCAAACTACGGCCCGCGGGCCGGATACGGCCCGCCGAGTATTAATATACGGCCCGCCGAGTATTATAATTATTATAACATTAAAAAAATATATTAAAAAAAAGTTATTAAAAAAATATATTACAATTTTTTATTTTTATTTTAAATAATTATAAGTTATAGTAAAGACCGCTGTAGCGCTTCTCCGTTCCCAAGTTCAGTTTCCCGAAGCACGATGACCACAACAGACCAGCGTTGATGTTTCTTCATGCTTATTTATTGCACAGCGCTCTTTTAGGCTTTTCGTGTGTTCTGCTGCAGCAGAAAGACGCTGTAATGCCTTCTGCTGCGCACACGGCTCTGCTGCAGAAGAACACACACACGAAAAGCCTAAAAGAGCGCTGTGCAATAAATAAGCATGAAGAAACATTGATGCTGGTCTGTTGCCATCATTGTGCTTTGGGAAAATCAAGTCGGGAACAGAGAGGCGTTACAGCAGTTTTTACGTGCCGTGGGGACCGCTGCCTGCCGTGTTCTGCTGAACTAGAGCGCACACATAACACTTGCAATTCCACCCCTCCCCCACTGATCCCACAGACAAAAGCTCCACTTCTTAGCGGTCAGAATCCTTTTTAATTATGTCGTAAAGCGTTAACTTTAGAAGAATTACAGTAATATGAATCACTTTCTGTCGCCGGAGACAGGGTTTGTACTACAACAGTTTTAGAGTTGTAAAATCTCCATCCATCTGATACTGGCCCGGCCCGTCTGTCAAATTTTTTAATTCAATGTGGCCCCTGAGCCAAAAAGTTTGCCCACCCCTGGTGTAGAGGGAGAAGAGCAGAGGGGAGAGCACCCGGAGCCTTCCTGATCTTCTGTCTGTGAAAGAGCCGACTCGCATCCTCTTCGCAGATCCTCAGTGCCGGTGGGGGGTTGGATGGGAGAGGTGAGAAGGAGGCAGAGAGTGGAGGTGGTTGTTTGATGATGGGGCAGTTGGGCGGGGTGGAAGTGGGCTTTTCAAACCTGCAGTAGAACACATTCAGGTCGTCGGCCAGTCGGTGATTGTCCTCAGTGGGTTGGGATGGTCTCTCGTAGTTGGTGAGTACTTCCAGGCCTCTCCAAACTGACGAGGGGTCGTTGGCTGAAAACTTTTTTTCCATCTTATCAGTGTAGCTCTTCTTAGCTACCTTGATCTCCCTCGTCAGTGTGTTTCTGGCCTGGTTGTACAGAATCCCATCCCCACCTCTGTAGGCCTCCTCTTTAAGCCCGACGAAGCTGCCTGAGTCTTGCAGTGAACCAGGGTTTGTTATTGTTATATGTGCAGAAGGTTTTTGTCGGCACACACATGGCCTCACAAAAGCTGATATATGATGTCACAGTGTCAGTGAGCGGACCTACCCGGACTCTTTAGTTATTGTCCTTGGGGACTTTAACGAAGGAAACCTCAGCCATGAACTCCCTAAATACAGACAGTTTATTAAATGCCCTACTAGAAGAAGAGCATTCTGGACCAGTGAGGCTCTGGAGGATCTTCGGCCGTGCTTGGACTGTACAGACTGGGATGTCTTCAGACTGCTACTAACAGTCTGGATGAGTACACAGAGGCTGTAACTTCCTACATCAGCTTCTGTGAGGACAGCTGTGTTGCAACCAGCTCCAGGGTGAGTTATAACAACGACAAACCCTGGTTCACAGCGGAACTCTGAAAGCTAAGACTGCAAAAGGATCAGGCATTTAGGAGTGGGGACAAGAAGTCAAAATACAGGTTTAGCAAGGCGGTGAGAGATGCTAAACGACTGTAGTCTGAGACACTGCAACAACAGCTCTCAGCAAGTGACTCTGCTTCTGTTTGGAGAGGGCTCAGACAGATCACCAGCTACAAACGGCTTTGAAAGACAATGGAGCAGTCCTGACGCCATCCCCCACAGGCCCATCAACCAGCCCCAGACCACCAGCCCCCCTCTCCCCAGCCCATCAGGGGCTCACGCCTCTGTACGGACAAGCGCAGGCTGCAGCGCATCATCCGCTCTGCTGAGAGGCTGATTGGCTGCAATCTGCCGTCCCTCCAGGACTTGTTCGCTTCCAGGACTCTGAGGCGAGCTAGGAAGATTGTAGCTGACCGCTCTCACCCTGGACATTAACTGTTCGAGTCCCTCCCCTCTGGCAGGAGGCTGCGGTCCATCAGGACCAAGACCTCACGCCACACCAACAGTTTTCTACACCTTATATTTAAATACACATGCCACTTTACTTTACACTTGTCACTTTCACACAATCAATCACTTCATTCCGTGCTCTTTACTTATTTTAATTTTTATTCTCTATAGATCCAACTGTAAATATTCAATACACCCAATTGTAAATATCCATGCTCCCTTTTTATTGCACTGTGTGTCATGTTTATCGTTAAATGTTCTTTGTTAAATGTTCTGCACCTCCCGCCAGGACAAATTCCTTGTATGTGTAAACGTACTTGGCAATAAATGGTTTCTGATTCTGATTTCCTGGCCGTAGAATGCCCATTAGAATATTGCAAGGAGCATAAATATGTTTAAATATAATAATAAATATATATAATAAATGTTTTTTTCCCCCGTTGAATTATGTAATTAAAAATAAACAAATATAACAATTGTAATCTATTTAAGGTGTTTTTTGTTTTTCCATTGAGGCATTTGAAATCTTCCATTAAAAATAAAATGAAAAATAGGCCACTAGATATAATAGATATACAAATACTACAACAAATAAAATGTTCTTTGGAATTTACTGCAACCCAATAAAGCAACATATTTACATATATTTACTTCAAGACATTTTAGAAACTACTTATCATCCGTGTTATTAATTATGCTTCTTTTTTGTTGTTGTCGTTCTCCCCAGGAAGGAACGGTGCGTGTCCCCCGAGCCCTGCAGCCTTATTTGGGCCTAGAAGTCATCGAGGCCCCAAAGTACTCGCCTCTGAAATACATCGGACCCAACCAGCACAGTCGACCACCGCGGCCCGCTCCCAAAACCAGATGACACGAATAAAAAAACACACACCTGAGAGCCAGTTCCCAGTCAACACCACCAAGTCCAAGGGACTCTGGCTGAAAGAAAATAGTTCCTCCATGAAACTGCTCACAACGAGGTCGGTGGATTACCTCGAGTCATGATTTCTGGAAAGAGTTTTTCAAATGTATTTTTAATTTTTTTGTCCCATCTCGTCCTATTATAGAGATAAACACACATCTCTAAATAAGATAGATTTATAAATAGCGCTACAGGTACGAGGAAATATATATATATTTTTGATTTGGGGTGTACTCTCCCCTTTAAGACTCCTAGGTAGGTAATTGAGTGCATCGATGTTTTGAGGCAGAGGATCTTAACAATGCAGTTTACCGTCACTGTAAATATATTTATGTCCCATTTGGTTGAATGCCGTGAAATTATGAATATTACGCCCTGAACGTCACGAGGAGGACCACGATAACGAATAACCAATAAAAGATAAGTGATCATTTCTGCCTCATGTATTGCTTACTGCATGGCCAACACATTATAGAGCAAACCAACTGAATGACTTTGTGATCTTGAGGGGGGGGCTGTAGATGGAGAACAGGAAAATAAAAAATAAAAAAGTGCTCCCAGCGGACGGACGCACGCACACTCACACTCTAATGTGTGTTGCATTACCAGCTGTGGCAAAGTATCAATAATTAATGTAATTGAAGTAATTAATTAGCAGCCAGGGGAGGTGATGGATGTTTATTTATTCTGGTATAATAGCTGTTATAATAATATTCTCTATGGAGATATTTAGTGGGGTTTGAATAGAGCGGGATTACAGATAATGTGTTTAATGTTTCACTCGAGCTCTTGTGCTGTTCTATCTGTTTACATTTCACCTTATTTTTGCTTTTGTGTTATAGTGCTGTGCTTTTGCTTTGTCTATCAAAGCACTTTGTAAAATGTAAAATCTGACTTTAAAGGTGCTTTATAAACAATAATTAGTATTTAAATGGTCTATAGCTTTGAGAAGCATATTGATAATAATACATTGTATTCGTGTAGCGCTTTAAAAAAGGTACTCAAGGCACTTCACATGGTAAAAACAGAAGCAATAACAATGCACACAAGAGATGACATGACAAAACAAAAACGTATAACTAGCATCCAGTGGCCCCACCTTGAGCCACCGAAAAAAAGTAAATATATATATTATAAGAAAAAGTAATATTCATAAATCATACAAATTGTCAATATTTGTTTTTGAGATATGGAATATACCCAGTAATATTTGTAAAATAGGATATCTGCTTAAAATATGTGCTTTTCCTGCTTGTCCTCTCCACTCGTCTCAGCTGTGCCAAGAAGGGCGGGTCTAAGAAGCAGTTTAGCCAATCAGCGTCCTAGAAAAGATTCATCTAGGGGCCAGACTACCGTGGCCCCTAGATGCACGTTCCAGTCTCTCTGTTCTCATCTCTTGTGGTGTTCACGTCTCTTGTGCTCTTCTTCTCATCTCTCCTGTTCTCGTGGCGCCATTTTAACGACATAACGATGGAAAATCCAAGCACTAGCGCTGCTCTTCCAAGAAGACTCGACCCTAACTCGGTCCAATCTCTCCTCCAACACCCGTTTGAGAGCAGAACTTTGGCAGAGAAACTCCAGGTGAAACAACTGGGACCAGACCAACCTGAACTCTGCATAAAACAACAGTCCACAGACGGGAAGCAGCACACGCGCCGCTTCTGCAGAGAGTGGTACACCAGGAAGGCTTGGCTAGCTGGTTGCAGTCAAGCTAACGCAGTGTTTTGCTTTCCGTGCTTGCTGTTTAAATCGACGGGGTCAGAGCCAGCGTGGACCGGTACGGGAGTAAAGGACTTGAAGCACTTGACCGAAAAAACAAGAAAACACGAGAGCACCAGGATGCACATGGACAACTCCTTCAAGCTAGCCATGCTAAACAAAGTTAGCATGGCTACCCAGCTGGACGACGGACACGGGCACGCGGTGAAGAAACACAACAAGGAGGTGGATAAAAACCGGCACATGTTATCCAAAGTAATTGACTGTGTGAAGTTCTGTGGGGCTTTTGAGCTGGCTTTGCGTGACGAGACTGACAACCCCGACGTGTTCACGGGACTGGTGGATTTCGTCGCGTCCCTCGACGCAGTGCTGGAGGAGCACCTGGAGTCAGCCAGCGCGTTTAAAGGCACGTCGGAGACGGTGCAGGGCGAGCTGCTGGACTGCATGCTGGCTGTTGTAAGGGACTACATCCTGGAGGAGGTGAAGGACGCGGATTTTATCGCCATTCAAGCGGATGAAACGAGCGACATTTCCACCCACTGCCAGCTGGCGCTCGTGCTCCGCTACATCGACGCTAACAGCAACGTGCAAGAGCGGTTTTTTGAGTACATAACCCTCCATAACGCGACCGCTGACTCCGTCGCTACAGCGCTGAAGGAGAGGCTGAGCGCCATCCTCCCAAACGGACAAACAGACAAACTTATCGCGCAAGCGTACGACGGGGCCGCGGTAATGAGGGGCGCCACCGTGTCCAAGATACTGGACGTGTACGATTACGCGCACTACGTCCACTGCTACGCGCACCCGCTGCACCTCGTCATGCAGCAGGCCACAGCGCGCATCCCCAGGATCCACACTTTCTTTTCTGACCTTGGTGGCCTCCCTGCCTTCTTCTCCGGGTCGCCCGAGCGAACCGCCGCGCTGGACCACGTGGTTGCGCAGAGACTACCCGGAGCCTCCACAACACTGTGGAACTTCCAGAGTAGCGCTGTAAACACTGTGCACGAGCACAAGGGTGACCTCCTGAAGTGTTTCCAGACCATCAGAGACTCCGGGAACTGGGATCCCACATCTGTCAGAGAGGCCGGTGGCTTTGAGGGGATGCTTGAAGACGAGACTTTCTGTTTTTTCCTGGCATTGTTCCACAAAATCATGCCAAATGTGGACGTGCTCTTCAACCAGCTGCAGAAGAGGAACATCGACCAGGTCTTCATTCAAGGAGTTGTCCAGAGGTTCACAGACAGCATTCTAACAATCAGGTAAATAACTATATGTACTATTGGCTGATAAAGCTTTGTTGTTAGAAAGAGGAGTTGCTCACGTCCAACAGTCTGTAAAAGCCTAAATGGGCCTAGTCATCAAAGTGAATGATTATGATAGAAAACATCACAATGATATTTGTTTAAATATTTGAAAAGGAACAGATTTCTATAAAAATGCAGGTAGTTATTAAACACTTTGTAATAACATGCTAATTCAGGTGTCCACCAAGTCAATTTCTAGAAGAGGCATAGTTGTTACTTAGTAACTTACACTTTATTTTTTGGACCAGGGCCTCTTTGTCCTCTCTGTGTGGGGACAGTGGATCTGACCAGCAGCAGCCCAGAAAACACAGGATGCTGGGACCAGGAGAACAACAGAGGCTGGCTACGGAGGTAAGTTGTGATGTAGTTGTCAATATAAATACTTACACTCACAGATACATGTACTATGTGGGTGTGTATGCACAGCACATGCCCATTACAGGAAGTAGTCAAATATTCAATTACATTGTCGACTGTCGAGGACAAGCTGGTAACTGACCGTCAGATACGTAGTTATAATTGCCAGATGTGTAAGATTTTACATGCATTGTATTTTTGAAACGCTGGCCATAAGCATGTGTTCAATCAGATTCACTTTCATCAAAATAGCTTCATTGCAAATTTAAGCAGATTTATCTTTTACAGGTATGTGATACCGTCCTGATCCAAGCCAAGGAGCGGTTCTCCTTCACCCAGCACCTCGTCAGCGCAGCACTGCTGCATGCAGAGTTGTTCCCACAACACAGTGTGGCGTTCCCTGAGTCGGTGCTTGAATCCACAGTGGGGGCATACCCCATGTTGAACCAGGCCACGCTCAAAACAGAGCTGTCCTATATTTATGAGAACAGTGAGTTCTGGGCTTGCAGTGGTGCAGTGACTCTGTACCAGTTGTTCATGGAGAACAACCTTCAGAGCACCTTCACAGAGACTGTCACTCTTCTCAGGATCCTCATCACCACACCCATGACAACAGCTGAACCCGAGAGGTGTTTCTCTACATTGAAGAGGATCAAGACCTTCCTCAGAAACACCATGACACAGGATCGCCTCAATGCTCTGGCTATGCTCTCCATGGAGAAGAAACTTGTCGGGGACATGCCTGACTTCAATCAGAAAGTCATCGAGAGGTTTGCCAATCAGAAGGACAGAAGAGCAAAGTTCCTTCATAAATAAATCTGTCACCAAAACATGCAGGTTTCCTCAGCACACTTATTGGGTGTTTCCATTAAACACTGTTCATAGGGTCATCTTAAAACATAAAGCTGTTCTATTAGAGATATCTATATATATATATATTTAAAAAAAATTGGATTATAATATATTGTATATTTTATATTCATGATATTGTATATTTTATTATATTATATGGTATTTATATATCATATATACTGAATTGTATGATTAAGATGTCCTTATGTCAGTTTTGGAATAAATGTAAAAAAATTAACTGCTAAGTAATGTGTGTGTTGATACCTTTTTTTGCATTGAATCACACTGGGATGTTTGCTGAAGTTGATTGGATGGCCCTACCCCAAAAAAATAATAATTCCACCAGCCGCGACTGCTACACAGTACATTTGTCAGAGTAAATTTTATTCAAATTGGGGGGGAAATTACTCTTACCCAGTCTAAATATAAAATCTACTCTTACCTCAGAGTTAATAATTAAGAGTAATTTTTACTATCTTCAGTGTTTATATTTAACTCCACATGATCATTTACTTTATGTAGCATACAATTAAAACAACTCTACTGCTACACTATTCAGAGTATAATTCAACTATTCAGGGATAATAAAAAAAAGTATTATATATATATATATATATATATATATATATATATATATATATATACTGGGACCAAATATACCATTTGGTCCCAGTCTAAATAGCATCACTAAACATTTAGTTAACACACACTCAAGTACAGGACGACATCTCTGGCACCTTAACTGGGTCTGGGCTGTGATCTGGTATTAAGTCACCTGACACCACACAAACACGCACGCACACGCGCGCACCCGGCTCCACCTCGCTCGGCTCGGCGGGTGCGCGTGAAGAAGATCCAGCCCGTTATTCTCAAGGTTATCTCCTGCAGGAACATCACTTTCTGGATCCTATGGGAATTCTGATAACCGCGGTTTTTCTCTGGGCTGCCGTCGGAGGTAAGTGGGCTCTTTTATCACGTGCATTAAACACCTAAGTGTGTGTATGTGTGTGTGTGTGTGTGTGTATGAAATGATGGCCACACAATGCGAGTAGCTAAGCCGGAGACGAGCCTCTCTTCCTCGCGCCATACCGCCTCTGTAGCCCCTGTTATTGTTTTCACCGGCATGTAAACCCGCGTTATGGTCGGCTGAACCCACGTCACAATGAGACTCCATGCAGGCAGGAGGTGTCCGCTTATAGCGCGCGAGCCTCGCGGGGTTTAGACTTAATGTGCTAAAATAAAGCGTTGTTGCGTAATTTCTTGTGCGCCTTTAAACGTGTCTGTCTGCCGGGTCTCGCGCTGCCGTTTCTGGTCGGTGGAGATATTTAAACGTAACGTATATTTGAGTGGTTTTTAACAAATCCTTTTGAAATGACAATAAATGCGAATTAACGCTCCGCACAGGTGAGCGGAAAGGCGCACGTGTGGGCGAGCGCGCGCTGCACACGTGACATGTGGCCAAGCTGCAGTGGAAACGTGTTCATTAGTTTGTTTTAAATAAAAAACACAACAAACAAGTGTATTCTGGTGTAGTGTGATAATATCAGAGGCCGGGACGTCTGGCTCCGCGGAGACATGCGTAAGGAAAATAGGGCAATAAGGAGTCTGCGGTGTTATAACGGGCAGATAACCTACATAGAGCAGACTGTCAGTGTGAGAAGATAAGCATTGTCGAGCCACGCACACACGAAGTACTACTGAATCTAAACGTCACAGGACCAGCTACTGTAATAGTCTTATACCACACACATTGCCACTGCAATTAAACGCCAAAATGAGGCATCAATGTGCAATATAGTCCTGACTTGGATGTGGCTCTGGTTTTTTCACCCCTATTGTTTTGGGACAGACACTATTGTTTTTTCTTCAATTTCCATCGTGGGGTTTGGTTGTGCAGCCAGACAAGCCAATAAAACCCAGAGCCAGGTCACAGGTTTAATTATGAGGCCGGGGTGTCCCAGCTTAGACACACACACACACACACACACACACACACACACGGACAGCTCACGTGACTGTAGAGAGAGAGAGAGAGAGAGAGAGGGGGGGGGGTTATCAATTAGTCCTATTGATCTGGATCTGTACTGATCGGCTGTTTGCTGACACAGAGTTGAGACCAAAACTTACATTTGCAGAGTCAGTGAAGGCACCGCACTGAGTTTTCTTGGATCCCAGTGGAGATTAAAAGTATTTCGGTGTCAGTTTAACAGAAAATCTGTGTACATTACAATACGTTTAACAAAAAAATTTCACTGAGGCTGCAAGATGAACATGGATTGTGACCTATACTGACATTTAGGTCCTTGTTAGAACGTATCTCTGTGAGAAAAGGGCACTGATGGCACAGCTTAGTGTGCCTTTAATGATCTGTTGGCAGGTGGGGAGGACTGATTTAGCCCTGGTGGGAAACTACCTGTGAGCCTTTGGGAGTGTCTGCATCCTGGAGGGGGAGATGGAGGGAGGGGGGAGGGAGGAGGGGAGTAAGCTTCTTTGCTGTGTCGCTACACCGAGGTAGCTGTGTGCTTACCTTAATGAGGGAGCAGCTCAGACCCACACAGTTCATCCGTGGTGCGGCTCTTTTTTTCTTCTGCCGATGCCAGAAATGCTAAATGTATTGATCTGTGTTCTCGTTCTCCCTCCTCGGCCTCAGTGGGAAGCCGGCCAGTAACCTCACCCCTCGACGATGCAAAGGTCAGAAACAAGTCCTTATTTATCTCCCCACATCATTCAGTTTCTTCCTCTTCTTTTTAAATGTCTCAAACAGTAGTTGTGGTTGTGTTTTTTTATTTTTATATATATAGGTCGAATGTATTATTCAGGAGACTCTGAACGAAGACGGGCCGCAGCACGACTGTGGCCCACAGCTAGCAGGTGACATCTCTAATGATCTGTTCAGCAATACTCCAACAAAGATAGTTTGTTGTTTTCTGATATGTTATCGACTCAAATTTGATTGACAAACTTTAAATAAAAAAAGAAGACATGGAATTCTATCGTTTGTCTTTTCCCTTATTTATTTGAAACAACAACACTGATTTATTCTGTTATGCCGGTCTAGATATTTGTGTTATAAGTGTTGCGTGTCGTTGTTTTCGCAGAGGAACTTGATGAAGTGCAAAGACATCAGGGTCTGCTCCGGGAGCTGCAGAGGCTGGCTGATGACGGTACGCACACACACACACACACACACACACACATTGTGACACACACACACACGCTGGTGCTTCAGCACACTGCTCAAAACAAAGCAACTGATTCAGTGTTTCATTTATTTTGAAATGAAATGAATGTAAAAGACATCTTTTTGTGAGAGAAGTGATGTCTTCATCCCAAATCACACATGTGGCGCTGACTGTTTGTTTGTTCAGAGACGGACACGGAGCGAGACGACGGGAAGGAGCCATACGAGTACAACCTGGCCGACGACGAGAGCGACTTCAAGCAAGGAGACGAGGAGGCGAAGGAGGAGAGAGACGTGACCGGCCCTCCAAAGGAGGCGGGAGAAGATGACACCAAGGAGAAGATCATGGAGGAGCCGCGCATCGAAGACAGAGGGAGGGACAACGAGGAGGAGCAAGCCAAGGAGCTCGAGGAGCTGCTGGCCGAGGAGATCACCAAGAAAGGGAAGGAGGAGAGGAATGATGAGGAGCTCAAAGAACTGCTGAAGGAGCTGAAGAAGAAGCGCTACGAGGCGGTGAAGGAGAGGGAGATCCAGAAGGGCTCCGCGCCCGAGCAGAAGGAGGTGGAGGTGGAGGAGAAGAAGGAAAAGGAGGACAAGGGGAAGGGGGGAGATCCGGCGGAGGAGGAAGAGAAGCAGAGGATGGAGGAGAGGAGGAAGAGCGAGGTGGAGCTGATGGTGGAGAGGGAGAAGGTGGAGAAGGAGCTGAAGGAGCTGCTCAGAGAGCAGGAGAGCAACAGCAAGCTGGAGCAGGAGAGGGAGCGGCAGGAGAAGCAGGAGGAGCTGGACGAACTCGTCAGGAAGATGAAGCGGGTGAAGGAGGAGGAGGACCAGGAGACGCAAGGCGGCAAGAAAGAGGACGGCGTGGATCAGAGGGCGGCGAAGGAGGAGGAGGAGAAGAAGGAGGGCGAGGGCGATAAGGGGCCCGGCGAGAAAACGGAGAACGAGGTGGAGAAGAAGAAGAAGGAGGAGGAGGCGGTCGAGGTGAAGGAGCCGCAGCAGAAGAGAGTGATGGAGAAGGCGAGCGACGAAGCCACGCAGCAGTTTGAGCGCGAGCGGCTCAAGGATGCGGATGAGGAGGAGGAAGATGAGGAAGACGAGGATGAGTATGTTAGAGAGGACGGCGAGGGCCAGGATGAGGGAGACGACGAAGAGGGTGATGCCGATGAGGACGAAGGGGAGGTAAGTTGGTGCAAGGAATATGTGACTGTGTTTTGCTAACAGTGCAAGTGAGAGGTGAAGCCCCGCCCCTTCCGCCACACTATGTAGGTCCTATGTCACTCACAGCCTTCTTGAACAGTAATCAAAATAATTAATAATAATAATAATAAGTGTCTGCTAAAGGCACAATGTTGTTAAATGTGGGACGGTGGGTTGCGTCGGTTGGGACAGCTTGTTCTGGGCTAAAACAAATACATTTTAATTGAAAAAAAGATTAATTCGTAGATCAAATTGAGAAAAAGAAAACTACTGAGATATGGAATTTGGCACAAAAAAAAATGTTCTCCCTGTCTGCCACTTAAGTAAACACTCACTCAGTTGGCCGTATCAATTTAGAAAAGCCTTTTGTTGATTTGTAACACGGTATAAACTATGAACAACACGCTACCAACAAGATAATCCGACAGCATCGACTGAAAGGCCAGAAAATAAGCTTTCCAACTATATGTTATTGTTTGTGTTTGGCACGGCAAAACAACTGTACGGTAGAAGAATGCACATCATTTCAGAGTTTCATTAGCATTAGCTCACTAGCAAGGCGTTCAGGGGTATTGACTAGAAACAATGATGTTTGCATCATCATACCCAGAATGCAACACTACAGATTTTGTAGGCTCTCCCTGTTCTTTACCGTTATGAAGATTCTTACAGCTATTATAGTTTCAACCCTTTCGGAAGCATTTTCAATATGTACGAGGCGGTTGAAAGAGTAATTTCAAGTTAATGTATTTCTCTCTCTGTCACTACCAGCGGGTATCCAGTAGTTTTCATCGGTACCCCGATATGTAAATAATGTTTTCACTGTTATTTACTGGTATTGTGTGTCCTTGTATTGCTGGATCAAACGTTCTCATATCTTCGGTCCACAGGAGCTGCTGGAGATTGAAGCAGAGTTGCGCAAAGTCGCTGCAGAGCTGAGGGAGCTCCGCAGAGGATAAGACACACACACACACACACACACACACACACACACACACACACACACACACACACACACACACACACACACACACACACACACACACACACACATTCACAGTCACAGTCACACATTTTCCATTTCACAGCCTTCGGATCCCCGCAGCACTCAAGAGAAATGTCTCCGGACGTGAATCTGTAAAAGGCCAATCGTAGAATCTGTACATAATTGTTGTTTGATTTGTGCGTTCATATTAACCTGGAAAAGGTTGTCACCGTTTCCTCATGGTCGAGGAAGAAGAGATGCTTTTTTTGTGTCCATCTCCACTGGTGTCCCTGTCTCAGTACCTGTAAATGCTGTTTGTATGGTAGACAGGGGATTTGTAAAAACGCCATAAATGCAAAGCGTCCAGCACCTTTTATTCAAAAGTTGCTTTTGACTGCAGATTGCCAACCACACAAACACCACCATCTTTGAAATGTCATGCGCACCAGGCAAGCAGCGCTTCTTTCCTCTGAAGGAATCATCCTCGACGGGAAACACAGATTCCCGTCGAAGTAATACGTGTACTTCAATATATATATATTTTGTGCAATAACTGATAACTGTGTGTAAGCTGTTCCGACTGTTAACGATAGGTATTACTGATATTTCTACCCAGGTGTAAGATGTATGATTTCCTCTCAGTTTCTTTGGCGATTAAGTAGAAACAAAGGATTGTGTTTCATTTGGCTCTCGCACTGTTAAAACCAGACTGTTTGTGACGAACCGGGGTGACACTTGCAGAACACGGAGGACGCTGACCTCTCTGACCCCCGGGTCAGATGCTAAGTTTGTCTTGGGCCACAGGATGCAATGTACTTAGAGATTACAAGGTCTAAAAGTGTCACTCCAGGTTCTCAGCCAGCTTTGCACTTATCTTAACAAGCCAAGGAGGAGACGAGGAGAGAGGGAGTCACTAAAGCCATTTTGTTGTCTTTTTTGGTAACAGCAACACCGACTATAGCGTTGGTAAATGCTCAGTGGTGTTCCGTCACAGATTTCGTGGCCGTCATGTCATTCGTGTAAATATCAGATATCAAGGTCTGTAAGCCAAGGTCATAGAAAAATGTGAAGCAGCAGCGCCCCCGAGAGGACACAGGGTGGAAATGCACACAGTGCAGGATTTACAGGGTTAACCGTTTGGAGGCCCACTTACTGCAATAACACAATATAGACTACAGCACACGTGAATGCAATAATTAGCCAAATAATGAATTATGTCATGTATTTTAATATGTTATCAAAGTGCATCGTAGAGTACTCGTATAGCGGATATAATCTCTCTTTTTCTACACAGCCAAGATTTACAAAAACATGTCTGTATTTGAACACTGGCGAAGTCGCCGGGTCGGTCAACCTGTGTAAACACGTGGCGATAACACACATCGCCGGTCAACACTGATGAGCTCATTGCCGTCTATTCCAAAGATGAGGTGTTTGTTCATTTGAGAATAAATGGGGATAAAAACAATGTACTGTAGTTTTCTTTTTTCTATATTAGCGCTAAAAATATGTCCACAAAATGTATCTTACAAGCCAGCAAGAAAGATGTAGGAAATGTCTCTGGGGGGGGTCCAAATAAGGGCATTTTGATTAACAAGTGAAGACAATATTAAGGAAAACACCATTTGTAATATTACTGGCCAATCAGATTGCTGTATTTTGTGCCTGCTGTATCTTCTTCTATGCTTCAATCAATAAACAGAAAGTGTATTAAAACATCACGTGTCACCGGTTTGGTTTGTAAAAAGAGTAAAAATCACTTCAAGGCACAACCTTCTTCGTGTCGTTTGACAGGCGATACAGTTTAAGTTGTCACGGACTATAAATAACTTGTTTTAATGGAAGCAAAGTCTGAGTTTGGTCCCAACAGAACAGTGAAAAAGCCAATGCCAGGGACTAATCCTGCGTGGCCTTAAAGGACGGATGTTGCAGCAGATGGACTTCCTGACGTCCGTGTGGACTGAGGAGAATCCGACGCCTGGCGGCCGGCAGACGCTCGTTTGTCCAACACCGACTCGATGAGGCTGAGCAGGGAGGAGAAGAACTGGGGCACTCCCTCGTAGCCTGAAGAGAGAGAGGAGAGCGTGTATCAGTGCACGCCACCGAGTCGGTGTCGCGTGTCGCCTGTGCCGCCGCCGTACCTGGGAAGATGTTGATGTCGATCACGGTGAGGGTGTGCGTGTGGATGTTGATGATCAGGTCCACGCCGAACAGGGCCATGCCGAGCTGAACCCGCAGCTCTCCGACCAGGGCGGCCACGGCCTCGGAGCTGGGAGGAGGCAGGCACGGCATCTGCTCGTCCAGCTGAGAGGTCGGGAGGGAAGAGGGGACATTTTTAGGGGACATTTAAGCCCAGTTTGGTGCCAAATGTTTGAGGGTCTACCTGTGAATGTAGACGACTACGTCGAACTATTTAAGTCGTATGTGCACCTGAGTTTTGCAGATATGTCGGCGCTTAGGTAAGGATATCAACGCGAGAATGGGTATTATAAAGTCTTATTACTTACTGCTGTGAGGTCAGAGTTTGACTCTGGCTTGGACACCTTATGGCTGTTGAAGAAGATGGTCTTCCTGTCTGGATGCAGAGAGACATCACACATGGGGAGGAACCAGGGAACAGATGAAGCACAGAACAACAAAGCAAGACACAGAGGGACATGGCAGGAAAGGAAAGGTAGAAAAGGGAAAGGACAACATAGTAGATGGCAGGGAAAGGAGTAGACAGGAAAAGGAAAGGAGACAAGTCAGTGACGAGACGGAATTGAAAAGATGGAAAGTAAAGGACAAGGAAGGGAAGCGAGGGAATGGAAAGGAAAGGACAAGACAGAAAAGAGAGGAAAGGAAAAGACGTGCTGGAATAGGAATGAAAAGGAAAGGACAAGGAAGTAAAGCTAAGGAAAGGGAAGGAGAAGAAAGAAATGGACAACATAGGAAAATGGAAGGAAGGGAGACAAGTCAGTGACGAGAGGGAACTGAAAAGATGTGGCATGAAAGGGAAGGAGAAGAAAGTAAAGGACAAGGAAGGGAAGCGAGGGAAAGGAAAAGACAAGCTGGAACAGGAATGAAAACAAAAGGACAAGGAAGTAAAGAGAAGGAAAGAGAAGGAGAAGAAAGTACAGAACAAGGAAGTGTTGGCAAAGGACCACACAGAAAGGGGGAAGGAAAGAAAGGAAAGAAAGGAAAGGAAAAGTGAGGGAAGGAAAGGAAAGCCACGTGAACGTGTAACGTATTTTGTGGCCCGGGTGCAGACTGACCACAGGAACCCGAGGGGAAGTTCTTGAGCGAAGGCCGCTCCACGCAGAAGTGTCTGTCTCCGACCACGAACACCTTGTGCAGGACGGCTCCGTGGCTGACGAAGCTCTGGAGAACACAGGGAGGCTGGATGTCCGCCAGACCGCCGGCACTGAAGATCAGAGACATCTGCAACTCACACAGATGTTGAGGCACAGACATTTAAAAACAAAAAAAATACACTGAGAGTCAAGGGGAAGAACCGGGAAGTCCGACGCTCAAGCTAATCCACTCACCTCGTGGGACAGGGAGCCATGTGCCACTCTGGTTTTACAAACTGGGGAGAGAAAAGAGAAAGTGTTCGTGGTTCTGTTACACGTTCATGAGGTGGAAGCAAAAAAGGAAAGAAGGACACTACTATAGATAGATAGATAGATAGATATAGATAGATATAGAGAGAGAGAGATAGAGAGAGAGAAATAGATAACAAATAAGACATTTAAGAAAATTAAATAATAAATAGTGCAAAAATGCAACGTATATGAAGTGTGTAAATAAATAAATACATATAGTATATACAGTGAAAGCGGTGGTAGGGATGTTGATGTTGATGATTCAATTTACGGAGGATCTGGTCAGGGGTGATTTATATATATATATATATATATATATATATATATATATATATATATATAAACATTCTCAAGTAATTAAATTGAACGGTAGCGCTTTATAATAACTACACACTATTGAGCATTAGTAAAGCATCAGTAAACAATTAATTCATCATTTATAAAGCATTGTTCCAACATGAACACTCATTAGTAACTCATTAGTATGCAATTCATAAACAGTTATAAAGCACATGTTAACCATTAGTGACCTCGCAGCCACTCGGCTGGGTGCGGGAGAAGATCCTGTTCCTTAGGCGCCGTTTCAGAAAAGAGTGCAGGGCGTTTGTATGTCTTTGGGTGAGGTACCCGTTTAATTATATATGACTGCTGACACAAGTTGTTATGTTGGTTTCCTGGTCTGCCTCTGACGTGCCTTGCTAGCGGTAAAAACCGTATGATCTCCCCGTCACACATGCATCATCATTACCCACCTGGCTGTTGCACCTGTGCCCCATATATAAACGACCACAACACAGACATAAGTAATGGCTCCTACAACTGGTTTGCAATATAGATTACTTAATTTACAAATGGGGAATCCATCATTTATAAAGTATGAAAACCCAATCATGAAACGCATAATAGTCAAGCTTATTAATCAAGAAAAAAACATTTATAACTGTGTTTATGAATTGCATACTAATGAGTTACTAATGAGTGTTCATGTTGGAACAATGCTTTATAAATGATGAATTAAGTGTTTACTCATGCTTTACTAATGCTAAATAGTGTGTAGTTATTATAAAGTGCTACATATAGGAAGTGAAAGGCAGAAAGAGAGTGAACTGACTGAGAGGAAAGCTGAGGCCCTGGGTCATCAGAGCCTGTTGAATGGATGGCAGGTCACTGGCATGGTGGATCTCCAGATAAGGAGGACTGCAGATGTGCCAGTCTGCTGGACGGCATGTAATTTCAGAGGTTAATAAATATCTACAAGCAGCAGAAAACCACAGTAAGCGCCACGAAGCCGCACTTCACCTCGGAGGGACTTGTGCAGCTTGCTCATGATCTGGCAAGAGGCAAAGCGGTCTAGCAGCTGGGTCATGGCGGGCAGCGGGTCCAGAAGCACCGTGGCGGGATGAGCCGACACGTAGCTCTGCAATGGAGAAAGGCAGATTCTTGCAGCATGGATGACAAACTGACAAACTGCTCGTTGACAAGCAGGCAGCAGCATAAAAACACTTCTCAAAAAAAGGCCTCAGTGGGACAGAAGCAAACCTGGAAGTGGGCGAGGAGCTGCTGCGATTGGTTGTCCTGCTCGGCCTCCACGATGACATCAGACAGCTTGTGAACGATGATGTCGAAAGGTCCCTGAGGCACCAGTGGCTGAGCGAGGTCAATCTGACCGAAAAAAAGAGACTTTTACATAGCGGTTCTGTCTAAGTACAATACTTTTGAGTAACTGTCTGTTATGACAATGCATATCTTGAATCTTAAAGGACGTATACCACGATAGATTATATGCTTCATTGGTGTGCAATCCAGTGGTCCATTTAAGATTTAAGGTGTTTTCCTCACATGATCGCGTCCCCAATATATAAATCATACATTTTCTAACGTATTGAAGAAAGCAAACCAACTCTTGCTCAGAGTCAGAGGATATTCTATATTAAGGACTCTTCACTAAAACAAAGGTGACTGGCCTCTGTCATTACAGACGAGTCCCAGCAAGAAAAGCAGGTGTAACTGCTCATCCTGATTATAGCTCTGTTCACCACAGGGCCCTGTCGCTGGCACGCCAGCAGCATGATTAATAGTTACACCTGTACTTAATGATACACCTGTGCTTAATGAGCCACAGTCTCTCCTGGGAGCTATACGTCTACTGTATGTGCATTACTGGTTTTATTTGTCTGGAATAAATACATTCATCAACATCTGAAAAGGGAAGCGTGGGGATTGGATGCGCGGCCGACTCAACCAGCCAGACCTGCCGGACCAAACGCCTACAAACTGCCCCGGGGAGGAGAGAGCCGAGATGGGAGGCGAGCTGAGCTACTCCACTACCCAGCATGCTCCTGGCTGTCTGACGTCGCAGAGAAATAGACACATCCTCACAGAGACCTGGTTCCATCCCAGAACAGAGAGCAGGCCTCTGGTGTTTACATCGAGACGCTCGGAGCTCAACCGTCAGTCAAAGTGTTGTTGAAGTGAAGATGTCGGCCATGTTATCTGACCTCATCTGACATTCCTTATGATGCAAATTTTAAAAAGGTGCACTCCGGGAATGTCCTACTGTGTTACAAATGGGCGACAGCTGAATGACAATAAATGATCCTCGGATAACATGACGTGAATCATTTCAGCATAAAGTTTTATGGACTATGAATGTAAAGACCCTGTATAAGTACTTGAATAGTGTGTTTTCTCATTTCAGTTTAGGTCATGGAAACATCTTCAAAGAGTGTCACTTAACACAAAGCCACTGCAATGCAGTCCAATGCAGAATCGAGGCGGACATTGAGGGATCCATAATATGATCCTAGTTTGACTGTTTTTGCCGATATGTGTTCCTGCCTGTGTGTAAAAAGTCTCTCGTGCTCCTCTGCAGATATTCACACGCGGTGAAATGTCTGAGCAGTTACTACCAGGCGGCCATTGTTCACAGTTTTGCCCCGAGCAGGTTGGAGGAGGAAGGGGGGGCTGCAGGTGGCTGTGACATGGATGACTGGAGTTGTAGACATCTGTACATGACACACGTGTGTGTGTGTGTGTGTGTGTGTGTGTGTGTGTGTGTGTGTGTGTGTGTGTGTGTGTGTGTGTGTGTGTGTGTGCACAGTGTTCCCAAACTACTGCCACTGTAATACTGAATCACCTCTGCAATAAACTCTGTATGTGTGTGTGTGTGAGTGTCTGTGTGTGTGTGTGTGTGTGTGTGTGTGTGTGTGTGTGTGTGTGTGTGTGTGTGTGTGTGTGTGTGTGTGTGCACAGTGTTCCTAAACAAATGCCACTATATACTGTAACTCTGCTTCACCTCTGTAATAAAAGTCTGTGCGTGTGTGTGTGTGTGTGTGTGTGTGTGTATGTGTGTGTGTGTGTGTGTGCGCGCCTGTGTGTGTGTGTGTTCTGGCATCTAGCCAAAGAAAATCATGCGACAGACATCCAGCCGTCTTCACGTGGACACAGAAAATGAAGACAAGCACATTAACACACGCAAGCGCACACACAGGGTTCACTTCCTCATGCCAACATTATGAATCTTTCAGATTGTATTGATTTCATATACACGTGGAAGAAAAAGCACGTACCTCCACCACTTCCACTCCGTGGCCCCTGCAAGAAGAAAACAAAACAACAACAACACTAAAATGTTTATAATAATAATATATAATAATACATTTTATTTGGAGGCGCCTTTCCAATGTATGATTGAATGGAGGCGATAGCACAGGAGCACCCGAACAGGCGCGGCGATGAATGGGGATCGTCCTGTAGCAATATAACTCATCAATCATTCATGTTGATAAAGGATTGCACAACTGTGTACACTATATCACAGTGAGGGTGTTAGTACCACAGTTACACGTCCTCAACTGAGATATATACTGCGTAAAATACAATGAAATCCATATATATGTGTATCCTGTTGCTGTGGGACCTCCATGAATATCTCTTAAGGGGTGAAAGAGGGCCCATTCCATTTAACCCATTACTTTTAACCCATTCACATAAACCAGCTCTAAATGAATTTGTTTTTAAAAGTTTACTTACTCACAGAAGACTGCAAAGGCGTCCAGGTTCATCCTCCTGCGTTTCTTATCGCTGAGACAGAAACCAACCCTTCGGCCCGACATTTGGCCGAGAGAGTGTGTGTGTGTGTGTGTGTGTGTGTGTGTGTGTGTGTGTGTGTGTGTGTGTGTGTGTGTGTGTGTGTGTGTGTGTGTGTGCCAAGTGACAGCAGAGAAAGAGAGAGAGGGATGTCTGATGTCGGTCCCACTAATATTTCTGCCGACACAATCTGAGCGTCTAGACGCGCGTTTCCAGTTTCACAGGTGGGAGAGAGAGAGAGAGAGAGAGAGAGAGAGAGAGAGAGAGAGAGAGAGAGAGAGAGAGAGAGAGAGGGCCAGTCTAACTAGTAGAGTCACTCACTTGATTTCCTTATTGCCTCCATCATCCAATAGCAGTGAGACCGGTACACCCACCTCTCTGTGGATTATATAAATGAAAGAGAAAGTAAAATCTTTTCGGGAAGTAGCTCCATTATCCCGCTTCTCTTTAGCAGCTAAAGAATGGTTTCCTCTCGACTGGCCGTCTAAAAAGATATAATATAATATATAAGGATACTTTAGGCGCCGCGTGAAGTTCGTCTGAGGTCAACCAGGAGAGAGAACCAACAACCAACATGTCCCGCGGTTCAAACCCAGGTTTCGACCGGCACATCACCATATTTTCCCCGGAGGGCCGGCTCTACCAAGTCGGTAAGAGAGACACTTTCTCCGGTGTTGCTGGAGCATGAATGCACTTTCCACTGCACAAGAGAAGTATATGAGCAAATAGCAGCAAACGCTCCTGGTATTAACATGCTGAGGCTGCAGACACACAAGCACGTTACTGTAATGCTAACGTTATTAGCAGTGACGTCAGCGTCAACGTTTTCATCTCTAGGAGCTATTTATTTTATTCACAAGTAGTTTTGTTTATTATTCTAGATATTTGCTTATTTATTTTGTATGTTTTAGGATAGATTTTTCTTTTGATACTTATTAGTTTAGTTTAAGTATTTGTTGTTGTTGTCTAGGTTTGTTCAGTTGTTTATGAATTGGGTAACACTGTGGGCACCTGGGGTTATGAGTAGGCACAGGACCAGCATGCACCTGGGTAGACCTATTTACCAGAGCATTAGGGACAGCATGATCAAAATATGTTCTTTTGTTTGTTTGCTTGTTTTGTGTTGTTTAATAAATTATAAGAAAACTGGGATCCTGTATGGAAAATGCTTTATTTTGCAAACCACAAACCCAGTGGCCCTTTGATTTATGCTGGGTTTTTGATGTATCGGACATATAGCATCCAAATGGCATACAGCATCCAATTATTGTAATTTTTAGATTTAGTATAATAGTATAAGTTAATTATATGATATAATATCACCTGATCGGTTTGGAAAGTGAAGCCAGTGAAAGCAGCTCCTTGTCTGATCTTTTCACACCTTCGGCTTTCGTAGAAAATGACCCCACTTCACACTTTATATATTACCTCAGTAAAAATCAACAGTTTGTGGTCTCAATCCATTTCAATGCAGCACGATGTTCATTCTGTACATGTTGGTCCCATTTAGTGGGAAATAGAAAATAAAGGCCTTTCTCTGTGGTTTGTCATTCTGTGAAAGTTAATTGTAACCAGTTTGGTCGCCTAAAAACATTGTATTCAGTGATCCACCCTCTCATTTTTATATATTTAATATATATTCTCCTTCTGTCTCTCATGCTATCACGCAGAGTATGCCTTCAAAGCCATCTCCCACAATGGGTTGACATCTGTGGGCATCCGGGGGACAGACAGCGTTGTGATCATCACACAGAAGAAAATACCTGTGAGATATTTACACTCCCACACACACACACACACACACACACACACACACACACACACACACACTTGGATGATGATGATCTGAGTGCTAGCGAAGCAGTGAAGCCTGTCAGGAGTCATGACTCCAGCTTGTTGCTGACTTGACTGACAGTCACGTATATGAACAAGACGCTGCCATGAAAACAAATGCCAGTTCTCACATTTCCAAGCCAGAGACTACTTTTATTTTGGCGGGACAAAGGCAAAGTTGACTTTTTTTCACATTGCCTGTCAATTTCAATGTCTAAATGGCATAATAAGGCATCGTTTCATCTGAGCATAATGTGTTTGTTGTAAATGCAGCATCAATATTTGAGAGGTGCATTGAGACATGTCGCCATAATATGATATTTTTTAATGAGTTGTCTTTCCCCTGACTGCAGGACAAGCTGCTGGACTCCTCCACTGTGACAAACATGTTCAAACTAACCCCTCGCATTGGCTGTGTGATGACCGGGCAGGACGGTACGTGTCGATGTTCGAGTGTTCATTGATTATGTCTGCAGGATCATTTAATATTCATTAAAAAGTGACACCGGTGCACCCTCTCCCGTCCTCTGCAGGGGACAGTCGCTCCCAGGTTCACCGGGCGCGAGCGGAAGCAGGGGAGTGGAAATATAAGTTTGGGTATGACATCAACGCAGACATGTTGTGCCGCAGGTTGGCGGAAATCTCCCAGGTCTACACACAGAACGCCGAAATGAGGCCTCTTGGCTGCTGTGAGTCGGGGTCTTGATTTCTGCCTCTTCATCAACAACTCACTCTGTCATGTTCAAGCTTTTTATTGTTCTGCTTAGAGGGCGGGGCCATTCTTTTATTTCACGACATAGATTAGGCCTAAACCGTCGACTCTTTCTGGAAATACTCTTTTTTTTGTGCCATTTTCAACCATGAAATGCAGATTTTTATATATTTGGTCAGAAATGTGAATATTAACAGCAGCATTAATGTGTTAAATTATGGTACAGTCACATATTTTTTGTTTGTTTAAATCATAAACACCACATTTAAGATATCTAATCCCACTTAAATATAAGAGCTTGCATACAGTAAACATACAGTATATTCTCATAATCGGAGGAACGTCTTTCTTATGACGATGTGATGTTTTTTCCTCCTTTCAATCCTCCTCTTCTGCGTCCTCTGCTCTCTGCAGGTATGCTCCTGGTGGCCATAGACCCCCAGCAGGGTCCGGTCCTGTTTAAGTGTGACCCCGCCGGCTACTACTGCGGCTTCAGAGCCACGGCGGTCGGGGCCAAACAGATCGAGGCCAATAGCTACCTGGAGAAGAAACTGAAGAAGAAGCCGGAGCTGACCCACGACAGGACCGTACAGGTAAGGCGGGGACTTCGTGAAACTGAGTGTTCAATGAGGCGTCGACGTGTTTGAGGAAACTCACCTTGTTTTCCTTCTCTCCAGATGGCGATAACATGTCTGTCCTCGGTCCTGTCCTCGGACTTCAAGGCCAGTGACCTGGAGATCGCCGTGGTCACCAAGGAGAAACCTAAGTTCAGGTAACTTCACTCAGACCTGCTGTCCATCTATTTAAAGGCGCAGTGTGAAGCATTTTGGGGAGGTGTGTTGACAGAAATGTTATATAATGTCGCGTGCAATCACTTGAAAATAAGAATTGTTGTGTTTTTGTGACCTTGGAATGAGACGCCATGTTTTCTACTCTGGCGTCGGCCAATTGACGCCTACGTGGACGCTGGCCCTTTAAGATTAGACTTTGTTATTCTGTCAAGTAGTCAGGAGTTGTATGAAGGATTTACTCTGATGATGATGGATGCACAAGTAGAGTGCATTATCTTGTAGTGTTATTAAAAGGCAGACAATTTAATTTTGTTTGTTTTTTATTTTACTTCTTTGACCAAGTTGTTTGGGTTTGTTGTTATCTGCCTTGCGTCTTTCACTGTTCAGTCCTTACTCTTTGTTTTCTTCATCTTGTTTTTTTTTTTCAATTTAAATTTTCCTTCACTTCCCGTAGGATGCTGTCGGAGGCTGAGATTGAAGAACACCTGGTTGCCATAGCAGAGCGGGAGTAAAGGTGCCTCCGACCACGATCCATCTTAGTGTTTCGTTGCTTCATTGAGCCCATTTTTAGCCGCACCTTTACTAACAGTCTAAAGACGAATGTGCACACTTGTCTGTCCAGGAAGATCAATCATGCAAGAAACTCTGTTATTAAAGATTTATATATTTTTGATTTCTAGTCAATTGCCAGACATTTCATGTGGGCCTGTTTAAAAAAATAAAATATACTCAAAAATAATGCAACGTTTAAATTCTCGCGCATGAAACCATCTTTTGTTGACAACTCAAGCAACACATTTCAGCCAAATACTCTGCAACGTATCTCCATGTTTGAAATAGAAACGTTTGTGGGTCCTAGTTATTTTGACTTTTTAACTGTTTGTTTTTTAACACCAGCGTTGACGTCAGACTCATTGTCAACCCCTTTAACACAAAAGTTATAATAAAATATAACTGAAAACAAGACCGGAGACACTGTCCTGTTTTGCTTTAAATCAAATATATTAAGAAACCTTCAACTTTTACCACTAGAATTGATAGTTCAGGTTTATTTCCCCAAAAGTTTGACAAATATCCTGATGAAACACAATCCCCCTTGTTGAGCAGCAGGTGGCGGCAGTGAGGTGACGACGTTACCTGAGGTTGACTGTTAGAAGGTCACTTCGTTCATCGATGGGGCGAAGACCGAATCCACAAGTTACTCCAATAAACTTTGGAAATTTGCATTTTGGAAACGAGTCGACGAGGGCAAAGCAGTGCACTCACGCAGAGATAAACAGCAATTACTCTCGCTGGACGTGAGAGGGGCATCACAGAGGCCAATGTGTATTTTAGCAGCAACGATAGTAATGGTGCAATAGTAACATAGGTTTATACTTTAAATCGCACTGAAATGCAAACGGCATGTCCACATTGCATTAATTTATCCCACTGTTAATGATCCTGAGATACTTCACATGACCACAAGATGGCAATGTTGCGTCTGTGACTCCCTCGTGAGTATATTTCAGAGCAGAACTCAGGGTGGTTCTCCGTGTACTTTTCTATTTGGGGAAATCTATTCTGACCCTTGTAAACAGTTATACTTCCGAGTCTTCGGTGTTTGCGTGTGTCAGACAGCCAATCCTGGTCCTGGCACGACAAATTGTTGTTGTGTGTGCCTCTGTGTGTGTGTGTGTGTGTGTGTGTGTGTGTGTGTGTGTGTGTGTGTGTGTGTGTGTGTGTGTGTGTGTGTGTCCGTCCGTCTGTCTCAGAGTTTCCACCAATCTGTGCATACGGATCAGCGTCCTGTTCAATTACTGACTGACACTGTCGATGTGAATGCATTTCTGGTTGCACACACTAAAACACTGATGCATCCAATAACAGAGAGAACGGAGGTCTGGTTTACTTTATTCAAAGTAGAAGGTGACACGTTGACATTTACATAATTTGATCACTTTCATAGGGTTGGCACATGAAAAATATACTTAAACAAAAAATTTCTATATTGTATTCTCACTTGACTGCGAGCTATTATGTGAGTTACAGTTATTTCCGTGTGTTTGTGACAGTGGCGCTAAATCTGAAAGTCGCTGCAACACAATTTCCAGATTGTCATTTTTAAAAGGATAGAAAAATGCAGGCTCATTAACAATACAAGACTAATCTGTCGCAATCACACTTCTTGGACAGAGAGGAGGTTAACTTAAAAGGTTAGTTAAATAGTGGACGATCAGTTTGTTGGCAGACACAATTAGGATTTATGCTGAGAGGCTTGTGTCAGTGAGAGCAGCAAAAAGCCCCGCTAGTCTCCTTAAAGCCACTAGTGCGAGACGGGCCTCAGTTACATTGATAGGCCTCTTAGCTTAATTCTGCGTCCACTTTAACTTACAAGCCTTTCTTTTGTTACACTGTAGCTTAAAGCCAACGAGCGATGCATCGCTATGAATCAAATACATGCACGTATAGTATTCGTTTTTTCAGGGTTCATCCACAGAGAAAAAGGGGGTATTGGTGCTAGCTAGCTGGTTTGCTGGCTAGCTAGCAAACAAGTCACTGCTAGCTAGCTAAATACTCATAATCAATAATTAATAATATGTATGTGCCACGCAAACTATGAAACACTTGTGCCACTGACGGGCATCGCCCCGCCTCACCATCATATTAATGTTCTTTATCACTTTGTGTCTATTTCTCTTTTCTGTTGAGAAGATAACTGAGACTTTTGTTAGCTTTGAGGCACTGCTAGCCTTTCAATGTCATTCATAAATGCGTTGTAAAGCATAGATAGTCCTCTATTTAGATGGGGTCACACTAAATACTTAACTAACCACTAGTATACCTGAATTAATAATGAATTGCAGTATTAAAACATGTGTATAAAGCACATGTTAACCATTAGTGCATCACTCCTTAATAATTGTTTTGCAATATATATTACTTAATTTACAAATGTGGAATCAATCAAGAATGAAATATATATAACTGTGTTTATGAATTGCATACTAATGAGTTACTATGAGCGTTCATGTTGGAACAATGCTTTACAAATGATGAATTAAGTGTTTACCCATGCTTTACTAATGCTAAATAGTGTGTAGTTATTATAAAGCGCTACCAGGCCTTTGAAATACCACAAAAGAGATTTTGGAAAAGGAGGTCGGCGCTCTGACTGGTGACTTGGAAGACGTGCTCTTCGTCCTCATGTCTGGCTCTCTGCATTGCACACCTGGGAGAACAGAGAGAGAAAAGGAAAAGAGAGAGAGAATCCCCGTTAGGCATCCTCTTTGCAAAGAGAGCAGAAAAAGCAACACGGAAGAGAGAACCAGACAGTTCAGAGTTGTTTCACGTAATCTTCATGTAAGCCACAGCAATCAGTGCACCATGTCGCAAAGTGCACGGGGGAGGCTTGAACATGTGTAAATTGTCTCACTAGCTTGGCTCTTAGATGCTTCTTGTCTCTCACCCACATCCCCGGACCCGACTGACCTCGGCACCTTACAGGGTCGATTGTACATGAAAGACGTTTTTTTTTCGTGCAAAAACTTAAATAGTCTCACGCAAACCCTGCCACGTTTAATATGTGTGAAGTAAACGCAACGGAAACGGGTTCATGTGGTTTATTTACACGTGTGTCCGTCCACCTGTGTGTAAGTCCAGTAGTCGCTCTTCTTTCCGCTGTTTTTTTGGTCACAAACTATCTTGATTCTGTCGCTACGTGCTCCACTATGTAGTGCACCAGTCAGTCGCTCACAGTTGCAGCGGTTTCACATCTTTTTAGCTGAAAATCGCTTCCTAAAAATGACTCACAAAACCGTGTCACAAGGAGCTAACACTCTCTATAAAGTTGTATAAAGCTGCCGGTTCAGGTTCTTATTTTTCTGGGGTTTTGGCTCCTGACTTTAAATTAAAATTATGTCAGTAACACACTGATCTCGCCTCACTTCCTGTTCGCCCCCAAAGTCCTCGGACTCCCACTCCTCCCCTCCACATTCTCCTTCCTCTCCGCCATCACCCCCTTTCCTCCCTCCCCTGCACAGGAAATGTTGACCCTGTGGCTGGTGTCACCTGGTACCGGGTCTGCCTGCCGAGCTGAATGGACCCAGGGCATCGGGTAGCCAGGCTGTATGTGTGTTTATGTGTGTGTGTGTGTGTGTGTGCTGGGTCACGGCGTGCGGATTATGTGTGTGTGAGTGATTGAGGGTGACAGCGTCGCTAGCATTAGGGGCCCTGTGGCAGATTTCGTAGGCCTGTTTTAGACATACTAAGCTGGATTTACCAGCAGCAGTGTGTCAGCAGTGATGCAGCCCGCCTGGACCTCCTACAGAACACACACACACACACGCGGGTGCACACACACAAACACGCGCAAGCACACACACGTTGACCCACGTCACCTCTGACCCCACCTATCTACCTGCGACTGGTCCGGCTTCCCATCTTCCCCTTTCTCTCGGTGTGTTTCTTCTCTCCATCCCTTACAGGTGGCGGATAAAAATGTCTTCCAGCTGTAATATTTCAAATTTCCTTGAGTTTGTTTTCACACTACAGTAAATAAACTGAGGAACAATGGACTCTGTGGTGCATGCAGACTACTGTAGCATGCACCAAGCATCACCCCCCGACCCCAAAACAAATATTAGGGTCCAATCGGCACGGAATCCAATTCATTAAAAAAAAGAAAAATGACAGTGGATTCCTTGAATGGGCAGCAAATGAAATCAAAGCGCAGCTTACTTTGGTGAACTTTTCGCTGTCAAACGATCAGAACATTGCAGGCCTTTGAAGAAGCAAAGGGTAGAGTTAGAGGAAATCTATCCTTTAAGCTAATACTGTTTGATATAATTATGAACTGGCAAAGTAAAATTTAAGCGTAGCTTGTAGTCAGTTGAGATTGCGGCCGTGTAGATGGTGTAACTGTGTGTTCTTGAATGTGCTTTGCCTTTGGTTTAGCTACACAGGCTCTGATATACAGTATATTATATATATAAAGACATAAATACATTCTTCTGCATATGTATATATGCAGAAGAATGTATTTCTTCTTCTCTCTGGTGTGACTTTTTTTTAACAAACAATGGATACAACACACGCCATCTACCTATAAGAGTAGAGGGCCGCGTGGAAAGTGTCTTTTCTTGCATCGGACTGTTGTTCCTCCTCAGCTTATCCACGCTGGAGTTGCATGCTGGGTGTGCGTCTGCATATGTGTGGTCAGTCACTCTGTGTGTGTTAAACGCCGAGGGTATGTGAGGCCACCGTGGCCCCGCGGGTCTGCACACACATGTACCGAGGCCTGATCGTTTGCGTGAGCACCTTTTGTCCGCATGTGTGTGTGTGTGTGTGTGTGTGTGTGTGTGTGTGTGTGTGTGCGCGTGCCTGCTCCCAGATCTCTGTTACAGCCTGTCCATTGTGAAGGAGAGTGTTGAGCAAGATCCTGACCCACCGGCGGGTACTAATCAGACGCATTCCTCGGGATTAAACGGCCAATTAACAATAAGAGAGCCATTGTAGCCCCTTACTCCTTGTGCGTCACAGTGAAAAGGTTCTGCGTGTGTGTGTGTGTCGCGTGTGTGTCTCTTATGTGTGTGTGCAAGTGCATGTGCCTTTCTGTGTGCGCAAGGTGCATTTTTTTTTGCCGTTCAAAAAGCACTCTTTGTGATATTTCTGTGGTTTTACGTAAACATGCACGCCATAGCTGCATGAAGAAATATCTTTATTTTTATTGTGTGCAATTAAAACAATCTGATAGGTAAAATAATGGAGAGGTATTATGGGTGCTGCCAAATAGTGGCTGCAAGTCACAAGATGTGCGTGTGTTTGACACAGTGTTAATGATGCAAGTTAATCCAGGGTTTGTTCGGGAACCAGTGGTGAGTCCACCTGGCCTCGTTTACACATGTAATGCAAACAACAAAATATTAATATTCTGTGTATTTGTGTCAGTCTGCTGCTGTTGATGTGGTGGCTCTGTCCTGTGTATGTGTGCATACATGTTTGCATGAATAGTGTCTTCGATAACCATGCATGCATGCATGCGCGCGTGTGTGTGTGTGTGTGTGTGTGTGTGTGTGTGTGTGTGTGTGTGTGTGTGTGTGTGTGTGTGAGATGGGTATATGCATCAGTGTGGCACGTGTCGGAGTGTGGCAGAGGATTAGTGAGGCTCAGGGCCTGTTGCTCCACTTCCATGATTACTACTGTCTACTGCCATATGGGGTGGTGGGGGTGCAGGTGGGGGGCGGGTGGTGTGTGGGTGGGCAAGCTACTGTACCACGCTATACACACACACACACACACACACACACACACACACACACACACACACACACACACACACACACACACACACACACACACACACACACACACACAGTCATTAATAAAGCAGTGCATATAAAACCATGCATGGATGCACAGAGGAGCTTTGTTTTAACAAGTTGAACACTGTGTGTGTGTGTGTGTGTGTGTGTGTGTGTGTGTGTGTGTGTGTGTGTGTGTGTGTGTGTGTGTGTGTGTGTGTGTTGCACCTTGTCCACTTGCCTGCCTAAATGCCGAATAACATAAATTGTCGTATATTTATTATTCATATTTTAAATCTCTGTTTTGTTAGAAATCTGTGGACTCATAACCTGATAAAAAAATGAATTAGCAGTGCATAATTATTTATTATTTAAATATAGCTGCGTTTCATTACAGTAAATAGTTGATGCAAGCTCTTTCTTAGAGGTATATCATGTACAGAAACATTAGATGCATAATTAGAATAAAACATTTCACTCGGTCTGATAACAAACTCGTCATAGAAATACTGCTAATTGCTCGTCTTATCTAATTACAAGTGTATGAGTATGAGGGCATGAACAGGTGTTAACTTGCTAAAACCCCAGACAGTGGTCAAGGAGGGGGCTAAATGATGACACACACACACACACACACACACACACACACACACACACACACACACACACACACACACACACACACACACCACCTGCTGCTGTCTGCAGTGGATTAGAGATCTGTCTACTATCAGAAGACAGCAGGACACACACATGCACGCAGCAGGGGGTCCACTGTCTGTGAAATTGATCAAGATGCTGAGGCCAGGCATTATTTACGGATGAACTCATGGCTGCAGACAGGATGCACGGACAGCTGTGAAATGTGTCCCACTAACAGAGTATAATGTTGTTTTAACTGGGTTCTAATCATGCAGCGCTCAGCTGGTTAACGCGCCTCATGCGGGGAAATAAATACTGACTACAAGCTACTCTGTTCCCCTACGACGACGCGTCACCCGAAGGCCCTCAAGGGGTTTGGGATCAGTCGCCAGTTTGCTGGTGATTTAAAGCTGCGTGTTCCTGCTGCAAACCGGAAGTTAGTCAAAAAAGAAGTCAGTACAAGCTGGAAGTGTGTGCGAAAAAAAAATAACATGCAAAAATAATCTTACGGGTGAATGAAGTGAAACACTGGATGGGTTTCTCCCTTTTTCTCAGACATAAATTACGTCTATAAAGGATAAGAAAATATAGATTAGGAGTTGTTTTTTAAAACTTTTAGAACCTGTCAAATTGAATTAATATAATGTGTTAACAGTCATTACAACTAACTCTTATAATCAGTACATGGAGGATAACTGCGAGAAAATGATATCAAGTCATGTGTGCAAATCTTGGCAATGCACAGGTCAAAATGTGTTTGTGTTTGTGCATAAAAAACACATTTAAATCGTAAAGATTACAAACATACCAGTGTTTTGTGCACTATTATTATGTATATTAATGGGAAATGGAGCAGTTAATGCTATCATGTCATCAGGCTACATGTTCTATGTCTGTACTAAACCCTGTAGTTTATATACATGACTGCTTTATATAGAATGTATAGTGGTACACCTATAGTTCATCATTATATAAGCGACTACAGCCTGAGTTTATCTTTAGCCTCGCCCTCTGCAACCCAGGGCCTACACTCAATGGACACACACACACACACACACACACACACAGGCACATCCTCCTGCACACACGTATACACTTATACAAACACTTAATGGCATGCGATGGCAGTCTCCGTTTAATGAAACCTGCACACAGTGCAGGACCTTCCTCTCTTTGTCCGGCTGCAGATTGAAGAGGAGTGCTGAGTGCACAGAGACACATGGCCTCACGCGGAGTAATCCTCACATCACTTTAATGACTCTGACCTCGATACACACACACACACACACACACACACACACACACACACACACATTTTTAACT
>JBAMJR010000180.1:6700000-6707500 GCA_038501785.1 Myoxocephalus aenaeus
GCCACCTTACTGCAGGGCCCCCAGTTTGAATGCTACGTCAATGTATTCCCTGAAGTTGCTCTGGCCACCACATTGAATGTTTCTTAAACCATTCTGCTCTGAACCTCTCATGCCCAAAGTTAGTTTGTTGATAGTTGTTATTGGACACTGTTGAGCACTGTGTTTTCTTGAAATAAAGCTTTGTTTTTTACAATATTCTACTCCAAACCTCTTTTCTTCTCCTTGTGGAGTGCTATTTAAACCGCGCCGCCCAACTGCGCCCCCCCCCAAAAAAAAGTCACCAGCCGCCACTGCTTGTGAAGAAGTGTATGTGTCCTGTCTCAAACTATTATTCCTTCCTAAGTTATTTTATTGAACTAAAACCTGTTTCCTGTTTTATTAAAAATACAAAACACTTTTAATGAAAGCTTTCCATAAAACACATATGTGTAAGCTTCAAAATGAAACATTTCTGAATATCAAGAATACCCGCCATCAAATGTGTGTTAATCAACTTTCCACACATGATGCAATGCATAACATTACAATTATTATTATTATTATTATTGACTGGTGAATGAACGGATGAATGGGCCGGAGGGAGCATGTCGGGGATCAGGAGGGGATTTAAAAAGCAGAACAACGTGGTCTTTGTGCTTCCTAATCCGGCCTGTACCCCTCTCCGTACCCCTCTGCACCTCTCGCTGCTCCGCCTCGCACTCAGGCGGGTCGCACCGTTATTGCAGGAGGCCAATTTAGAAAATGGTTCCGAACAATAAAACGTCTGGAATTGACTCAAAAAGTCCCAAACATATACATCATTTGTGTTTGTTATTTAGAGTTATTTTATGTTTCACCAGAAGATTCACCACAATTATATGAGGCGCATGCCTAAACTTGCCACGTGCTTTTATGAACCAGAACAAACACTTCTCTCTTAATTTCCTTCTATATATATATATATATATTTTTTTTTTTTGCGTTAATCAAATATATCATAAGTCTACTAATCATTTTTAGTCTATCAACAGGTGTCAGTTACAAGTTGCCAGAACGTTTCAACACATTTGAATATAAGTGACATATCAAATAAATTCCACCATATTTAGCACTACACATGCCCAACATGAATACACAATGACAGAATGTGTGTGTGTGTGTGTGTGTGTGTGTGTGTGTGTGTGTGTGTGTGCGCGCGCGCGCGCCCTAGAGAGAGAGAGAGAGAGAGAGAGAGAGAGAGAGAGAGAGAGAGAGAGAGAGAGAGAGAGAGAGAGAGAGAGAGAGAGAGAGAGAGAGAGAGAGAGAGAGAGAGAGAGAGGGAGGGCTCTGGGTGTCTACTTGGGTAAGAAGTTACTTCTAATTAGCCAGCCTCCTCTCGCTCGCCTCACTTGTCCGCTGTGCAGATCCAGATCCTCTCCTCGGGGACCAGGTGCCGCACAGAGGGCCCGTATCCACTCTGCAGCGACCCACCAGACCCACCACACCGCATCCCGTCGTGGAACTTCTGCATTTTGGTGCCTGCCACTTGGCGACGTCGTGGGCACGCGCTGCAATTACGCACGACTTGGATGGAGAAACTGCAGCACGGGGCTTTTTATTGAGTTGTTTCAGTTAGTTAGCCTTTATCATTTTTGAATGGGGTGTCTGCGTTTAGTGTCTTGGGGTTGATTTGAGTTGTAATCTGGATAGAGGAGGCATAAAATACACATCCGGTGTCAGTTCAGCGGTGTTTTTACGCACCAGGTTGGAACAGGTGTAAAGGAGCGCAGGTGCCTGGTTCAACAGCACTAAGGCAGAGTACAAAGGAAGGACAAGGCCAGCAAGGAACACACGGAACAACAACTTAGTGACAAACAACCCAAATAAAAAACACAGAGGGGAGGGAGAGAGAGAGAGAGAGAGAGAGAGAGAGAGAGAGAGAGAGAGAGAGAGAAAGAGAGAGAGAGAGACACCCCCTGGAGACTAGCTAGGAGACCCAGCCCCCGGCCTGAGAGAAGGAGAGAGAGAGTGAGGGAGTGAGGGAGTGTTTTAAAGCCAGCAGGAGGCATGATGTCGTATATTAAGCAACCCCATTACGCCGTGAACGGGTTAACGCTGTCCGGCCCGGGCATGGATCTGCTCCACTCCGCCGTTGGATACCCCAGTAAGTAATGTCTTTATTTCAAATCATTTAAAGCTGTCGTTTAGTTTCAATTGACATGTTGTTTTTTTTACATTTTATTTTGAAATGCATGTTACTGAAAGAATTCACAGAAAATGTCGTTTGCGTAAAAAAAGAAGAAACGACTATTTCGCTTATTTTGTCATACTTTGAAAATGTATCTGCGAGGTTAATCTTTATGAGTGTGAATAGATGTCTGATTCTTCATCCATCAGAACATGTGTTCACTTGACCTATAAATTCTGCGGATTATAGAGTCAAAAAACAATAAGAAACGTGTGTGAATGGAAACTGCAGCCTGTTCTCACACAGACTTAACACCCAAATAGAATCCAATCTGTTGCTCTTATATCATGTAACCTATTTACAAAAGAATGCTCATTGTGTTTTATTTTGAGCCATTGTGATGGTTAATTTTTTTTACCATACGTGAACACTTCTTATATTGTTTGGATGTCCGGATCAGCATCTGTCATCCTTGAGAGGAGTTTGAATGAAACGATGAATGTTTTTGGCAGAAGGCGAGATGCGGAGCTTGGCCTTCTTGTCGCAGATTAGAGTTGAGACCGTGTATTTCACATTCGGAATACTTTGGAGTGACTTTCGTTTCTTCCCTTTGCATATTTCGATTCAGACAGCCTCAGTTATAACGAAGCCTCAGTTATAAACCATAAAGAAAACGCTTATATCATTTTAATCGATGTCATAAAGAAAATGTCACGAGAGGAATGTGGTCCATGAAATTTAAAGACCACAAATTATTCAACTTCGGTATTTTGCAACACATGTTCTGGAAAATAATATCGAGGCCATGCTATAAAAAACAACATTCTCGGGCAGTTTATAATTTGTAATTATAATTTGGGAATTCAAGAGAAATAATTCAAACAATTCATTTGCTTCATAAGCACAACATTTGGATTAGATGTTGTTTTAAGTATATGAATGAAGGGATTTTAAAAGCCTGATTTAGAATACAATCTATTCATCTGTTGAATGGTGAGGTTTTGTTTACATGACAGTTTGAACAGATGTGTTTTTTTCAAATACGAAAATAACAAAACGACGCAAGACAAATCATAATAATCATAATAATAACGACTCTTCTTCTTCTTCTTCTTCTTCTTCTTCTTCTTCTTCTTCTTCTTCTTCTTCTTCTTCTTCTTCTTCTTCTTCTTCTTCTTCTCTTAGACACTCCGCGCAAACAGCGTCGGGAGCGCACGACCTTCACGCGCGCGCAGCTGGACATCCTGGAGGCTCTGTTTGCCAAAACGCGCTACCCGGACATCTTCATGAGGGAGGAGGTGGCCCTCAAGATCAACCTGCCGGAGTCCCGAGTCCAGGTAACACATACGAACACAAGTGTCCCAGAATCACACGTCTCACTTTAGTGTCAGGCCTTAATTAAGCACTCTATTTGGTCCTGAATGATGATTGTATAACTGCCACCCTCCAGGTCTGGTTCAAGAACCGTCGTGCCAAGTGCCGCCAGCAGCAGCAGCAGAGCACGGGCCAGTCCAAACCTCGGCCCCCGAAAAAGAAGGCCTCTCCCGCTCGTGACAACAACTCCGACGCCAGTGCCAACCCCTCCAACGGACCCTACAGCCCGCAGCCCCCTCCTCCGGGCACCGCCATCACCCCCAGCTCCAGCTCCGCTAGCGCCACGGTGTCCATCTGGAGCCCGGCCTCCATCTCCCCGCTGCCGGATCCCATGTCCGCCTCCAGCGCGCCCTGCATGCAGCGCGCCTCCGCCTACCCGATGGCCTACAGCCAGGCTCCGGCCTACAGCCAGAGCTACGCCGGCTCCTCCTCCTACTTCACCGGCCTGGACTGTAGCTCCTACCTGTCCCCCATGCACCCGCAGCTGTCGGGCACCGGGGGCGCCCTGAGCCCCATCACGGCCTCCTCCATGGGGGGGCCCCTCAGCCAGTCCCCGGCCTCGCTCTCCTCCCAGGGCTACACGGCCGCCTCGCTGGGCTTCGGAGCCGTCGACTGTCTAGACTACAAGGACCAAGCTGCCTGGAAGCTCAATTTCAATGCCACGGACTGTCTGGACTACAAAGACCAGAACTCCTGGAAGTTCCAAGTCTTGTAAATGACAAGAAGGAGGTGGAGGGGAGAAATCAAGAGTAGGGCGAAATAACCCCAGATTGGTGTGTTTAGAGACCTTGGGACACAGAAATCAATTAATCATATCAGCTGAAGAACTAATCAGCTGGAGTTAAGTCTTCTAAAAAAAAAATAATATGTGTGGAAGTAAAGTGATCTGTTGAAGCTTGGCTCTGTGATTCTAACGAAGAGATGACGTGTAGTGTTCCCAAATGGCTGCGTGCGCAACATTTACGCACTAAAAAATCTAATAATTAACAACAACCGCTTTTAATTCTGTAGCTCGGTGGTATTTTGGGGGAAACGGTTGTGATTTAAATTGTGGTTTAGTAACTTGGTCTCATTCATAAATCTGCTCCACTTGGACCAGCTGAGCTCCCGTAGCAGCCAGTGACCTCCACCTTTACGCGTATGCTTTGACATCAATACGTTCAGAAAGCACACGACCCGACTTCCTTCTAGACTTTGTCTTGTATTTTCTGTGATATATACATATATTTTCTTTTGTTTGTAAAGCTGCTTTTTCATCAGCGAGCTGACTTTAAAAAAAGAAAGAAAAAGAAGCATTTGAGCCAAAACGACTCAAACCAACCTAAGGCGCGACATCTCGAGGGAGGCCGCCTCTTGCAGGAGGGAGGGTCCGGTGATTAAATACCAATGCAAAACATGTTTAGCAAGACAGAAGCTGATGATTCCCAGTAGCCTTGTGTGATACTGACCCTCTGCGGCCCGTGTGTTGTAGCGGAGGGCCACCGGAGTGACTGCAGTACAAACCTGTTGCCTTGGAGCATGGTTGAAATCATTAGCAAAGAATGGCTCGTGCATTGTTAGTTTTTAATAGGATCACTTCCAGACAATTTGTGCAACAATGGTCGCATTGTGGCAGCCGAGTACCCCGCCACCCACACACACACACACACACACACACACACACACACACACACACACACACACACACACACACACACACACACCCCACAAACCCACTCCATCTCACAGTGTTTGCATGAGAAGACCGCACCAGAGAAGGAGAAGGGACTTTCCTTTGCACAGAGAGTTTGGTGCCTCTCTCGACTCCCAACCTGTAAAAGATGTGATGGGTACCACTTTATGTGTTTGATGTATCGTTTGATTTTTTTTTTTTGTATTAGACTTAACACAATATTATGTTTCTTTAAAAAAAAAAAAAAAAAAAAAGTATAATTGTGAATTCGTTAAAGTAAAGAATTGTGGTAATTTGTTTTGAAGTTGATATTATTATCAGTATTATTGCTATCATCATTAATATTATGTCTTCAGCTGACATGGACATTGCTAATATACTTTTTTTTTCCTCCATCGTTCTTTTGTAAATATTAAAACTTGAAAATGCAATCATGTCATCAGCAACGAGTCGCTGTACGCAGGCGCTCCACCCAACAGAATCTCTCTTTTCTTCTTAATTTCTAGAAAACTGCCAACTTTTTATTTCTTTTCTGTTTATATTTTGTCTGGTTTCTTCTTCTTCTTTTTCTTCTTCTTTTTTTTTCAAACTCAGGGGTTTATCCAATAAAAGTAGCAGTATTAGGATACAATGCTGTTTATGCTTCTTAATCATTTACTGTACTTTTCTTTTTTTTTTCTTTTGCATTACTATAATCTTCTCTGCTTATTTTTCTGACATGAATGTTTTGTATATTTCATTTGTCTCCTGTGTTTCGACCGGTCTCACGACTACCAATGCTAGATGATGTTTCTGAGACATTAAAACGACTTCATTAAAACTCTGCGGTCATTGTCTTCTGTGAGTCGCTGGATTTGATGCTTAAATCACTGAATGTTGTGTGTGAGCGTTGAGGGCCACACATATGACGTGTGTCATCCTTCTCTTCGGGGGTACGAGAGCGTCTGACGTCCAGAGAGGGAAGATTGGGACTCGGTTTCTGAGAGCGACCCACTAATCCATCCAAGAGGTTGAGTGGGTACAAGAGAGGACAGGAAACAGATTAGAACTAACAATAATACTATCGTCCCAAAACTGAAGTACCAGATTATTTTGGATTTAATGTCTCTGTTCGTTCCACCGGTGGGCCAGAAGGTCATCACCCGGAAGGTTGTGAGGAGTGCACTGGATGAAAGGTTTTATGGACGTTATATAGTCGCTCGTGGTGTGTTGAAACGCACAATATATTGAACACAATACACCTAGGAGAAGACAATGTGTGTTGATCCTGATGAATGGTCCGACCCACCGTACAATATTCATGTGATGTTCCTGTGATGTCATGGCCGGTGTGGAAATATGTCACAAAATGCAATCTGTTGGTTTTGTGTACACACAGGGACACGAATCGTCTATTTGTTTGCTTTCCTGTCTCTCAGGAAGAAAAATATGTGCCAATAGAAAGATAATTCAGATCCTTTTTTTGTGGTGGACACACAAAATTAAATGCATTAACATCAGAGCGAGTGACGTAGTTTTTAATTTCCAAAAAGACGACTTTTGGTGGGTGAGAAGGGAGAACAAACAGGACCGGAACCCTAACCCTGCAGGGTTTGTTGCCTAAACCCTAGTTTAGTTCTTTTAAACCCAACCATGATGTTTTTCAAAAACCTAACTAAGTGGTTTTGTTGCCTAAACCTAACTTTTGTTTTTAACGTAATGTCGTAAAAAGCAATAGATCGCACTTCGAGGCCAATTCACGAACTGCCGTGATACTGCGTTGGTTCCCCAGAGGATGAACCCAACCGACTTTGGTGATCGCCCGACTTTTTCCTCTGGCACCATCACGTCCAAAACAAATCGTACGTTTATACAAGTACACGGTAGCATTGTCCTCGTGTGCATGTGCTCTCATCCAGCATTCAATGCTAAACCTACACGAAAAATAATGCTGAGTAATTCATAGATATCCCACCAAATTATGTTGTATGTTATCCACATAATAAGTATGAAGACACACCTACTCAGCCAGCAGACCTCATGTAAAAAACGAGAAGTCAGCGTTCATGTATTTGTCACGTAACTTTTGTGTCGTCGAAAAATTAATCCTGTGCACTCTGAGAAAGGATAACTGCTATTAGCCATATGTGTTCACTGGATACCTGTGTCTCAGACATGTCCATTGTTAACATTTACTCAAGCCTAAACAGGACCAATTATTGGCTACACCAGAGAGGGACGGAGAGACGAAGTGTTTTATTTACACATGATCCTGTGCTCCTTTTAAGGTACACATCGCTCCTGTTCCATGTATGTCTCCATTCCCTGT